>PVHY01004750.1:0-32281 GCA_004024945.1 Uropsilus gracilis
GCCTCAGCTTCCCAGGTAGCTGGGATTACAGGCGCACGCCACCACGCCCAGCTATTTTTTTTGGAACTAGGTCTCGCTATGGGCCCCAGGCGGGACTCGAACCACGATCCCTAGCCCCTGCCGCTTCATAGGCTGAAGCTTACAAGCACGAGCCACCGTGCCAGGCCCCATGTGGAATCTTTATGCAGATCAGAAAGAGGCGCCCCTTTCTCCGGCAGGCCAGGCTCTTCTTGGTCAGCCCTCATTTGCTGCCCTGGGAGAGGCTCCCCTTGTGCAGTGAACAACCTGCACAGTTGTGGGCAATACTCCTTCATCTACTGCTTCCTTCCTGTGTGCCAGAGAGCCGTTTTCTCAACAACCCCATAAGGTAGTTACATTGAAATCTCTGGTTTACGTTTAAGGCAATTGAGGTACTGAGAGGCTGTGACTTGCCCAAAATTACCTAGTTCCTTCCTACCCACAGCCCCCAGCACTGTGCTGAGCGTGGAGCAGGGGAGAAATCGGCCAGTTGAAATGTGCTAGCGGGGCTGTCTTCTTTTCTCTCTCCCTACAGACTTGGCTGCGCAGCTGCCCCTGGGGCCCCACCTCCAGGACCTCTTCACCGGCCACCGTTTCTCCCGGCCTGTACGCCAAGGCTCCGTGGAGCCTGAGAGCGACTGCTCGCAGACCGTGTCCCCAGAGACCCTGTGCTCTAGTCTGTGCAGCCTGGAAGATGGTTTGCTGGGCTCCCCAGCCCGGTTGGCCTCCCAGCTGCTGGGCGAAGAGCTGCTTCTTGCCAAACTGCCCCCCAGCCGGGAAAGTGCCTTCCGCAGCCTGGGCCCGTTGGAGACCCAGGACTCGCTCTACAACTCGCCCCTCATGGAGTCCTGCCTTTCCCCTGCCCAGGAGGAGACAGCCCCCTGCAAGGACTGCCAGCCGCTCTGCCCGCCACCAGTGGGCAGCTGGGAACGGCAGCAGCAAGCCTCTGACGTAGCTTCTTCTGGGGTGGTGTCCTTAGATGAGGATGAGGCAGAGCCGGAAGAACAGTGACCCAAAATTATGCCTGGTGGTGGCATGCGTCCCCTGGCTGCTGCTGGGGGCAGAGCCTCCGTGCCCACATACGGGTGGAGGCTTCCAGCAGAGCTCCAAAGCCTCGAGGGCTCCTGAGAGCACTCACTCCTCCGTTGTGTTTTGCATGAAAGTGTTTGGAGAGGAGGCAGGGGCCAGGCTGGGGGCGCATGTCCTGCCCCCACTCCTGGGACTTGCCGGGGGTTGCCCGGGGTCCCTGGGGCATGGCCACAGCTGTGGCAGACAGTGATGTTCATGTTCTTAAATCAAAAACACCACACACACATGTCCTCGGATGATGTGATCCCTAAGGGGGTGGCTGTGACTGGGCTGTGTGGGGTAGAGGGAGAGGGAGCTCAGCCTCCCCCTCTCATCTCCCCATGCCTCTCCTCTGCTTCTCTCCTCACCTCCAGTCCATGTGCTGTGCTTGATAGCATCACCCCATCCCAGAGGGGGTGGCTCTTACCCTCCTGGAGTCTGTGGATTGAGCTGTCCCCCAAGGGCCCCATGCCCAGCTGGGCTTGTGCTGTGCTTCACCTCTCCATCGTCTCTAAATCTTCTTCTTTTTCCTAAAGAAAGAGGGGTTTTGGTCTGTTCTTTCAGTCGGATCTTCTCTGGGAGGCATTGGAATGATGAAAGCATGTGCCCTCCACCCTTTTCCTGTCCTGTTGGTGGAGTCTGGGTCAGGCCCCTGTAGGAGGTGTGGGCTAGGTCCTGGCAACCCACAACGTTCCGGTTACCCAGAGTTCACTCAGTTCCAGTTACTGTGGAGCTGGAAGAAGGGGTGGCTCTGGTGGCTAATGCTGTGACTTTGGTGTTGTTCCACAGAGGGCCGCAAGGGGGCCACATGGGTACTGTCTGCTGAGGCCTGAGCTGAGGCAGGAATTGTGCCAATGAGTGACAGTCCTGGGGGAGTATCTCCCCTTAGGATGGAAAGAGGGGTCGTGCCTTTCTTGACCGAAAGGGAAAACCAGAGCTACGGTATTGTAGGGGCCTCTGCCCCAGACAGAGTGTTAGTGAGCAAGCAGTGGAGGCCTCTGCAGGTCTGGCATTCCTCAGACAGCTGGAGTTTTTGGGCTGTGGGGGGGTGTGGGTGGCTGCAAATTTTGGAGCCTTGTAGGCTTTGGCAGGTAAGGGCCCAAGGTAAGAACAAGAGCTGATGGGCACAGACATTCTATATATATAAGTGGCTCATTAGGTGTTTATTTTGTTCTATTTAAGAATTTGTTTTATTAAATTAATATAAAAATCTTTGTAAATCTCTATATACATCTGGTCAATGGAGGTTCCAGTATAAACCCATCTGAGTTCATTCCCTTTCTGCTTGAAATGGGAGCAGGGGTCAAGATCCCACCCCCGTCTTGCGGGTGGCTGATCTGTCCAAAGGTGGAAAGCTTGCTGCAGTTGGGCTCTGGGTCAGGTTCCAGGTAGGACAGACGGAGAGAAGCTGGCACCTCAGGTTTGGAAGAGGGGCTGGGGTGCCAGCCCTCAGCTGCAGCTGTCTCCTGCTTTCCCAAGGCAGAAGGTAGATGTGAGCAGCGGGGTCTAGGCTGACAGCCTTGGTCATGGTTCTCTCAGGCTGCCTGTTGAGGGGTTCACTGGCACTTGTCATCGCTGTCAGAAGGACTGCCCTCCCGAGGGAGGCCGTGGCGGGAGCGGGGCCCCCAGAGTACATGCACCTCGGTGGTCTCTGTGTCACTGCTGCTGGTGGCACTATCACGGAAGCTGGCGAGAGGCGGTCGGACTTTCACACCTTGTGCTGTAACTGAGCCCTCAATAGCCTTCCGGAGCTGGAAAGGAGAGCGGGTCAGAGGTGTGGGCTGGGAGATTCCTGCTCAGACGCTTCCCTAGCACTTCCCCAGGCGAGCAAGACAATAGCTCCGTGCCTTTTTGGCTCAGTGGCCCTGCCATCTCACCTCCTTTAGGGTGACAATTCCAATGAGTCTGCCAATACTGGTGACATAAGCATGGTCTACTCCCAGCAGTGAGAAGATGGTGTGAGTCTGCAGGGTGGGGAGAGAACACAGATTTAGTTCACGAAGGGTCAATTCTAAATTACAGGCCAGGACAGCTTGTTACAAGGTGGGGTTGGAGAAGAGATGGGCTGCAGATGGTAGGGGAAGGGCACAAGACCACCAGAAGGGAAGTAATAATGAGAATTCTGCCATCAGGTCTCAGAAATTTGCTAGTGGGAAACTTCATTTTGCTTTTTTTTTTTTTTTTTTTTTGAGACTAGGTCTCACTATTTTTCCTGTGGAACCACAGGCTCACGTTGCCAGTGGTACCACGGACTCAAGGCAATCTTCAGCCTCAGCTTCCCAGGTAGCTAGGATTAAAGGTGCATGCCACCACACCCAGCTATTTTTTTGGGACTTGCTGTATTTGCCCTGGGTGGGACTCAAACCGCGGTCCCCACTCCCAGCTGCAGTTTCATAAGCTGTTGCTTACAGGCACCTGTCACCGTGCCTGGCCATTTTGCGTATTTTGATAGAGGAATGGGTAGAGGAAAGATTATAAAGATTATGCTCTAGAAGGACTAGGAGAGAACAACTGTGTAGATAAGACATCTGATCTTGAGGTAGGCCAGGCAAGCCTTTCTTACATTAGCATTTAATTAATTTAGTACTGTCCTAAGAAATAGGTTTAATACCCATCCTACAGGAGAGGTAGCCTGAGGCTCAGTGATGAGTGGCTTGCTTGGGGAAGAAGTAGTCTTGCAGCCCCAGGTCACTTTTCACCTAACTGTAGGAGGAGGAAGGAGGAAGTACAACCCCATCTGCCCCACACAGATGTCAGATTAGTCAGGGATATATCCAGTAGGAAGGTGTGAAACCCCATAGGGGAACTGGCTCTGAGTCCTGTGTTATCATCCCACCTTAGTCACTGACACATGCTTCCCACTTGCCCTGTGCTGGCCGGTCAGTTTTGGTATCCCTTCATTCTGGCTCCAACACAAAATCTTGGCGCGAAGCCCCCTACATATCTCACCCAGTTTGTCTTTTCTGGGGTCCGAGTAGTATCCCAGGTTCTGTAGAGATATAGCCTGCAGTCTAGAGAGACAAGAGTCACTCCCCCCCCATTACCCCATGATTTTCTCTGAGTTCTCGCTAAGCTTTCAAATGAAAGCATGAAGGGTTCAGAAATTGTCAGCTAGTTCCCCTTGTGCTCTCAGTGTATTTTATTGGGCCAGATGTCTTGAAAAACATGCTACTGACGCAGCAGTTCCTGGAATCTCTGGCCCATCATTTATTGCACTGTTTGGGGTTTACTTGTAAGTTTACTTGTAAGCCTCTTGGCTTAATGTTTGAATCAAAATGGGCATTAATAACCCAGCTTCTTGAGCACCAGATACTCAGAACTCATTGTTATTGTCTTTATGCCTTTAAATGTTCTCTTACATAGTTGCTATACTCTTCAGGAGAGAACTTCCAGAACTTTCCTAAGTTTCTCCATCTAAAGTATGACAGTACTTATAAAAGGAGCTTGAAGTTCAATTTTAGGGTTTTATAACTGCACTCCCTTCATCATAACTCATGTTATCAAATTCATCCTCATCTTAAATTTGAATCCTGTGTGCTAAAAGGTACCTTTAAATTTCTCATCTGTTGTCGGGGGAACATTAATAGAAGATTTCTTTTGTTGAAATTCCTTAACAGGTTCTTCTTATGGTTTAATAATCCTCATCTTCTCGCTGTGATCCTGTTAAATAGATCTCTGGATTTCTTTTTCTCCACAATCCCAATCAGACTGAATTTTTAGCAGCTGCCTTTTAAGTTTGCAAATCACTTATCCCTGGCAGTCATCTACTTCCTGAACATTCCCAACTTCCTTTCATTCTCAGCAGGATGGGGCACAATATCCTACTGGGTTCTACTTCCCTCCAGTTTGACTCTGCCATCATTGTACTTTTTCAAGCTCGAATTAGAGCCTAGATTCCCCAGAATGGTCCATAAGCCAATTCCCACGTCCATCCCAGCCATCCTTCCAGCCTTAGATTTCACCAGGCACCCCAACTATCAGCCTCACAGAGTCATTCATTCTTCCTTTTATGAAAACATTTCTTCCACCCTTCAACCCTCCCCTCATTATACTATACTGTTTGCCACTCAGTATAAATGGTTGCAAAAATAGTAATTCCTAACATACAATGACTTTTTTACTATATACCAGGCATTGTTCTAATGTATCAGCTTTTAATCCTCAGAATCCTCTGATGTAGGTACTATGATCCCTACTTTGTAGATAAGGAAAGTCAAGCCCAGAGAAGCTAAGATATTTGCCAACATTACACAGCTAGCTAAATGGTGGCAGAGGATCTGCATTCCGCCAGTCTGGCCTAGTGTTGGGGTTCCAGCCTCCCCACTGTGTAGGTGGCTAGTGTGAGTGAGCCACTTAGCTGGAGTGGTGATCTCCAACTGGTTCCTAAATAGTCCCTCTCCCTTCAGAAAGTTCCCCTCCTATACTTTATTGGGCTACTACTTATTGTTTCCTCAGGCCTGCAAGGACATTTTGCATTCTAATCTTTTATGTTCTTATCACTTCTAGGCCTTTGTACTTTTGTTAGTAGGTTCCTCAAAGGCTTTTTCTCTTCCTCTGATTTTTAAGTTTGTAACAAACACTCACTTTGTTCTTTTTCATTTTAATTTAATTAGACACCAGGGAGCCCATTGGATCGCCTGTGCTTCTTGGACTTGGGAACAGTGAGTTGACAGGGAGAGAGACATGTGGTCTTCTGAAAGAATCCTAGGATTGAGGCCAGAAAATATGGGCTCTTGGACTAACTGTTATACTCACTGGGGCAAGTGACTTCCTTACTGCTTCAGGGTCCCTGTGTATTAATTAAAACGGCTAACTCCACAGGCCTTTGGGTCAGGCCATTTTGGATTCCAGGCCTGGCTCTGCTACTTAGTAGCTGTGTGACCTTGCGCAACTTGCTTAACCTTTCTAATCTCTGTGTCCTCTTCTATAAAAACTAGAATCACAATATCTATCTTACGCTGTGGTTGGGAGGATTAAATTGAACATGCGAGGAGTCGCACAGTACCTATAAGTGCCACTATGTAAGTGGCACTAAAAAAGAAAAAACATTATCATCATGATGGGATGTTTGAGGAATAAGTGCGATGATCATTTTGGAGAAGTTTTACAGGACTTGGAAAGAAGGCTTTGAAGTAAGAGGCCAATGTACTATTCTCATGCTTCTCCCTGCAACTCTTACAGCTGCATGCGAGAAGTTCCCACTCACTTTTATCTGAGGTCCTTACCCAAACACTTACTGATTCCTTTAATGCCTTTGTTTGCTGGTGTCCTGGTCCCAGCCCCTGCTTGCTTGTGCTAGGCTGGCTCTTGGGTACAGCTTGTATCTAAACTAGCTGCCCAAGCTGCCCCATCCTGGGGTGGTCTAACCCCCCCCCCCCCACTCCAGCAGTTCTACCCGGAGAGCTCTGGTTCCCCTTTCATGTCAGGCCCATCCACTACCACCCTGTCTGCACTCTCAGGTTTCCTCCTCATTTCTGCAGGCCGGTTTGCCCTTCTGCTGAGCTATCTCCCTGTGTCCCTACCAATTTTCCTTTGGCCTACATTAAGTCCAACTTTCTGGGGTCTGACATTCCAAGCTCCCCACTGGGCATTTTCTCATCTTTGTTTATCTCTCCTCAGCAACCCTACTTGGGTATTTGTTAGCTTGTTTATTAGATTTTCGTACACTGCCTATTTCTTACCCATTTTTTTCAGTGTGGGTGTATCAGCCTTGTTGGCTGCTGGCAGCCTCCCGCCTAGCTCTGACCCTAGCAGGGCCTTCTGGCTTCCACCCAGTTCAAGCCCTGTCTTTGTTGCTCCTTAGGTCCAGAGTTCCCTGGGGGCAAGGCTGAGCAGAGGAAAAATGATGCCTGACTCCAGTGCAGAGCAGGAAGAGGGGCAAGGGCCTTAGCTTCCAGCTTCCCACCATTTGAATCTATGTGCTTGAAAAACACGGAGTCCACTTTCTACTGTCCCTTTTTTCCTTACTGGCCTGAGTCCAAGCTTGTGGGAGGCCCTAGATCCCCACCCTGCACTCCCATGTGTTCAGGCCAGCCCAGGTCACTGACCCTACCTTGTGCAAAGAGGTCCGTTCCACCAGCTGGAAGGGTGCAGGGTCGATTTTGCAGTCACTGAAGTTAACAGGTTCGTCTAGCTGCTGCTCCTCCCACTCCAGAATCTGTAGGGACAAGATTCGAAGGGTTAATAAATAATGAGAAGATGCTGCTGATAATTGTTCTTACCTCCCTGAAAGCCAGCCTGCCCTTTTTTTTTTTCTACTCTGCGGTCCCTCCTGTGAGGAGGGCTGCCAAGATGATGACTGAACACACCCAAGGAGAAACAGGGTTCAGAGTCCAGTCACACCTTACCTCCTCAGGGGTCATCTCGCCTTCCAGGTCTGAGTCGCTCTAGGAGGGAAGGAGAGAGGTTGGCAGCGAGGGGTCCGGGGAGGGCGGGCATATCCCCACGGCTTGGCTCGGTGGGGAGGTTTACCCAGCCTAGACCCTGGCCCGCCCTGACTGGCTCCTGAACTGCAGGAAGGAAGGGACTACTTACCGCCAGGGAGATTCGGACCCGCTTCAGCTTGCGCTTTTCACATGATTCCGGCTTCAACTTTGTTAGAGCCAAACCAGAGAGAAGAGGAGTGGACGTTATAGGGAGGGAGGTGAGGGTAAGCGGTAGAGGCCAGGAAGAAAGATATGCCGCAGGGAGAGAGCTGACATCTAGGAGGGAGAAGGGCAGGGAGGGTGGAGGCAGGCACTGTAGGGCAAGTAGAGAGGTGGTCCCCATGTCAGAGAGAGCTAGAAAGAAAGGCCAGGAAGAGGCTCCAACCACTCACCTCTGAACCTTCGGGAGGAGGGCTGCCACAGAAGAGGCTCCTGAGGGCGATGCCTGCCTGCTCCATGTTCCCTGTGTTCACAAACACAAGCCCCAGGGGTAGTGTCATCATGGAGAGGACAGGGACAGGTGTCCTTGACTGGGATGAACTCCAGCCAAAAGCTTGGGCAGGGACCCTAGAGCTCTCAAACTGGCTCTGGCTCTGTGGCAAGAAGTAAGGAAGGTCCTGGCAGGGGCTGGGCTCACCTGTTGCGGGGCTCTCTCCATGGTTCATGGTGCTGCTGGGTCCCCTCTTGAGAGCAGGCTTCAGGGGCTTCTGAGTTTCCCCCCGGGGTGCAGGGAAGATGGGATCCTCGGTGTTCACCTGCTCAGTCAAGAAGGAGCTGGTGAGGCTGTGGCCTCAGACCACTCCTTATCACCCTCCCGATCACTGTACACACTAACATTTAGAAAGTCTGGGTGCCTAACCCCCTTACTTGGAAGCGGACAGAAGTCTCAGGGCTGGGGGGACCTTCCTGATCAGACGGTGGGGAGTTTTGGGCTGCACGACGCTCCTGCATATGCTGCCGCCGCCGTGCTGGGCTCAGCTGGGCCCCCAGCAGGGCCACCACCTGTGAGCGCTCGATGGAGCCCAGGAGGATCATGGACTCTGGAGACCAGGTGCAGGGACTCAGAAGCTGGGAGTGAGGCTCTCCATCCCCCCTCCACCCCAGAGGTCTTCTCTCATCCCTCAGACTGGGGCCTTGGGTACGGGCCACACACCATGGGGAAACCCTCTTCTCTCCGGAATCAAGGAGACTGCCTCTGAGTCCCTGTTCCCTCCCTGTTTCTGAACGGTGGTCCTGGGAGATACCCCTGGCACCTGGGCTCCCTCCCGGTCTCACCAGTGGACTCTACCAGGGCCAGCATGCGGCCCTTGGTCCTGTGCAGTGCCAACCGCAGGTCCCGGTAGGTGCAGCTGAGGGCCACGTGGGGAACATCCCGCACCATGATGTCTTCCACTCGTACCCGGTACTGCCTGGGGGCAGGGAGAGACACTAGGTCTGTGGTCAGCATGGGGAGGGTAGCCCAGATCACCCCTATCCCAGGATCATAAAGAAATCCCCAGGGCCTGTGAGACAAGGGCTAAGAGGTACCCCACCCTTCCTTCTGATGCACTGTTGCTCCTCAGGACAAGAAGGGAGCAAGGTGGTTGGTCTCCCAGCCTCCCTGGCTCAGGACTTTGTTAAAGGTGGGTGTGAAGGGATCCTGAGATGCCTCCCATCCCTCCCCCGCACCCCTTTAGTGCCCGGCCCTCCATACTGGTGGCGGCCCCAGCCCAGCTCAGGCAGATAGGGCAGCTTCTTGATTCGGATGATGCTGTCATAGAGTGAGGGCTGAAGACTCTGGGCAACAGCATTGGCTAGGATGACGGCGATCATGACGGGCAGGATGTGAGCAATCTGGCCGGTCAGCTCGAATACGATCACAGCAGTGGACACTGTATGTGTAACTGCTCCCGCCAGGGCAGCCGCCCCTGTGAACAGCCACCCTCAGTCTTCTCAGGGTGCCCAGACCCCCAGATGACCCTCTCCACCCCAGGGCAATCCTATGGCAGCCCTTGGGACTGGTCAGCCACAGCTCTGGAGACTGGGCTTCTGCATCTGAGGGAAGTCTGGTTTCTGTCAGCAGGGGGCACCAGAGCCTCAGGTCCTGAGGCCTGGCTGGGGCCTTCCAAGTCAGATGGGGGTTTGGCACACTCACCCACCACTGCGTAGCCCCCAGGCACAATCCTGTAGGTGCTGCTGTCTGTGTGAATCCCATCTGGGAACCAGGCAGCCATGCTTTCGCCCACTAGACGCCCGAATGCTGCTCCTTCAGGGAGGGGGGTGGGAAGAGAAACAGGTAGTGGAGGGGGAGGGCAGGGACACTAGGAAGAGAGAGGGTCAGAGGGTTGGGGAGGGGCCAGTGGGTCATTGAGTGCAGGGGACAGCCCTGCAGGGTTTGGGGTTGGGGTTGGGGCGGGACCAAAACCCTTTCCCAGGCAGAGAGAAGATGACCAGGGGGTGGGAAGGGTGCAGGCTGTGAGAACAGGCAGCCGAGGACTCACCAATGACAAAGACAGGCATGAAGGCCCCACAGGGCACTGGGATGGTGGTGGCTAGCGCAGACATCCAGAACTGCAGGCAGGAAATGGTTCAAACATGTAGAGGCACTACCGCAACCCAGCCAGTCCCTAGCTCTACCCCAGGAGTCTACCTTGCTGGTAGCCTACCTGGCACTTCACAACTATACTATTCCGGAATTCCTTAGAGGTAATAGAAAGGGGCAGGAATCCGGAACCAGGTGACTTGGGTTCAGATCCTTACTCTGCCTCTAGTTGTGTGACTTGGGCCAGTTATCAAGTCTTTATGAACCTGGATTTCCCCTATTTAAATAATACTACCTTTCTCAAGCATAGTTGTGAGGTTTAAAGGAGCTATTATACAGAAAGTGCTTCAATAATGCCTGGCGCTCGTTCCCTATGTAAACAGTGACTATACATGTACAAGGAGCCCACCTTCATGAGAATGAAGATAACCAGTGTGAGGAAGACATTGGCACGTGGTGGGCTCCAGGCCTGTGAGGTCCCGGGAGGCTCGAGGTCCTCTACCAGGCCCTGGCGGACCCAGGTCCGGTTGTCAAAGAGGGTGACCAGCGTCTCTTTCTGTGAGAGCTGAACGTGAACAAGGTGACTCAAGCTGCAGAACAGACAGGATGAAGGGGAGGGGTCCATAGGGAAGCAGGGCGGGGAAGGGATCCCCACAATCATGCTGGTGGCTTCGGAAGGGTTACACCCCCAGGGAAAACTCAAGTTCCTGTTCCGCCTGGGGTACCTGTCCAGCCATGAACTGTCCAAAGCCAGGGGGGAAGGTCAGAGTGGAGATGAGCAGCGTCACCAGAGCCGGAAAGAGCAAGCGTCTAGAGGATGTAGATGTCACAGCATCAGACATGGGTGGTGCACCTACTAGGGGCTGCTGGATGCCCTCACATACCTCAGGGCTGAGGTCACAGCACAGTCATGGCTCTTATATAAAAGCATACTTCTGAGAGAAGGTTCATGATACCATGGCCCTGAGGGTGATGGCAGCTGATATGCCTTTCTGTTGGCTCCTGACTCCCTAAGTGGGTATCAGCACAGAGTCCATCCCCTCAGCCCTCTCTTGGACACCTCTGAGCTGTGGCTCCTCCCCCTGCCCTCAGAAGCTCCGGCTGAAGGGCACATTGTGTGAGGGTGTGAAGTTTCTGCCTCTGTCTGTTTCTCTGTGGTGACATAGAGTGAAGGTCAGTGTTGAGGGAAGCTGGGGTCACTCGTGAAGTTGACCGAAGGTGCCAAAGGGAGCGGGTTCAGTTGGCTGCTCTTTCCCTGAAGGACGTCAGTCCTAACGGAAGTCACGTCTCAGACTCCCGCTCCCAGTCCTCAGGGTCACAACTGAGAGAGTTGTGCTCTGGAGATTAAAAAAAAAAAAAATTCTTCCCCATCTCCAGGCTGTACAGGGGGCAAATTCAGGCTCAGATACTTTCTGGGGAGCAGTGCTGTCAGGGTCAGGTAGTAGGCTTAAGAAAGCCTTACCCTTTAATTCAAAAAGCCTCTGCCACTGACTAAAAATTCAAAGGGGCTAATTTTTATGTAATTCATATAAAAACCAAAATGTTCAGTTCTTCTGGAAAACACTATTGGCTGGTTTTTGTCAAGAGTGTACCTATCTCTGACTGGGCCCCTGTCAGTCAGCTCATCTGTTGTTGGCCCCTCCCACCCCTGTGAAACTTTCATACAAGCTCAAGTGGCCTCCAGAGGAGCCTAGAATCTACTCACTTTTTCATGAGGAAGCGGTTGATGGTTTTCTGTTTTCGCATCACTTGGACAATCTTCCGGTTCAGGTAGACAAAGAGTGCTCCCCCGAAGCCACTAGCAATACTGCAGAGGGAAGAGCACTAGGCTGAAAGAGGATCTTCCCTCTTACCTCCTCTGGATATACCCTAGCTCCCTCAGCATCTCACCCAATGACAGCAAAGGCTGGCAGCTCCTGGAGGTCGAAGGGGAAGTCAAGCCGGAACCGGGTTTTGAAGAGAGCTGTAATTGTCTCTGAAGGGAAGGCAGAGGAGCAGAGGTAGGGAGATCCAGCCCCGAGGGCCCCACCTGAGCCCACTCAGGGACTTCCCTTATGTCCCATGCCCCCTCACCTTCATCACGGTTCCAGACTGCCAGGACCCGGAAGATGAAGGCACTGAAGGTGGCAGCAAAGAAGCCCCGCCAGTAGTTCCGCACCGCGAAGAAAGTAGAGGTGACCTCGATGCTGAACAGGACACCTGTGAGGGGGCAGGGAAAGTGCCTCTTGAGGTCAGGGCCTGGCCAAAGGATTCAGGCTCAAATGAGAGCAGCAGGGGAGGTGAGGGCTGGGGCGGGGGCTGGACAGACTGCCCACCTCCAATCGGTGCTGCAAAGCAGCAGCCCACTCCCACGGCACAGGCAGCAGCCAGCATCTCTGTGTTTCGGGATTCATTCTGGGAAGAGTTGGGGCAGGGGAATTCAGTCACAGGCTCAGCAGTCCGTCCCAGCCCTCCCTCTTACCTCAGGTTTCCCCTTACCTCATAGATGCCCCCAAAGAGAGAGAGAAATTTGCTGAGCAGGGCAGCACACATGCTTGCAATATGCACAAAAGGGCCCTGCAGGGTAGGAGCAGGTGGTGAGTGGGAAGGGGTCACACCCTTGACCTAGCTCCTTCCTCCCCTGAAGGGGTCTCTTCAGCCCCCAACCTGCAGTTACCTCTTTGCCAAGGGGCATCCCACTGCCCAGGGCACAGGTCAGCCCGATGACCTTAGCTACAAAGGTTTTGAGGGTGAGGTATTCCTTTAGCACCACTCCCCGCAAGATGGTCTTCATCTCGGGGATGCCAGACCCTGGAAAGGGTATGGTCCCAGGAGAGTCAGTTGATAGGCCAGTTTCAGGGGCCCCATTTCTGCTCTCCCCTGCTCTCCTATTGTACCGACAGCCTGAGGAGCCAAGATCTGGGTGAATCCAGCTGAGAAAGTGATGAGGACGACTGGGTAGGTGACCCAAGCCAGGTACTGGAGCAAGAGGCTGGTGTTCAAGCCCTGGGACATCCACTGCTGAGCTGTGGGGAGAAGAAGAGCTGCTCGACCCCTGAGGTGCACAGCCAGTCCCCGCACAACCGTTGGACATACCAACATGACAGTCTGTGTCAGGGATATTGCACAAAGCCCAGGCACAGGGGTAGGGAAGGGGGCCCTAGAAGGCATTCACTGAGACAAAGATCATTGTAGGTAAGAGGGTCAGTTAGAGAGGTGAGGCAGGACCTGGGGAAGTGGTGGTGATTATGCCTGACAGCAGGACAAGCCCAGGCTGGTCAGGGAAGTGTAAGAGACCAAGTAACCTAGAGACTTGGGTAAATGAGGTATAGAGGAAGTAGGGTGGTTCTTCCCAGGCCTCCCCTTGCAGGTTCTTGTCCTCACCCTGCAAACAGGCAGCAATGGCATAGTCCATGGCCCAGCTGACC
The DNA here is from genome assembly GCA_004024945.1 of Uropsilus gracilis. Taxonomy (NCBI): domain Eukaryota; kingdom Metazoa; phylum Chordata; class Mammalia; order Eulipotyphla; family Talpidae; genus Uropsilus; species Uropsilus gracilis. The sequence continues at coordinate 13,440 of PVHY01004750.1, forward strand.
AGAGCCATGAGGAGCCCCAGCAGGACCAGGAAGATCCAGTCTTCACCAACCCTGGACACTAGGAACTTATGGCAGCGCACGGAACAGACTGGGAACAGGGAAGGGAAGAATGGGAGGGCTGGCACCCAAGTGCTCCTATCCCATCCCCCTTCCCCTCCAAGGGCAGCTTAATGGCCTCTGTCCCCCTGAGCACTGCACAGCCAGGTCCCCCACCCCAACCCAAGGCTCACTGCGGCAAGGGGCACAGCGGCTCTGTCCATATTCCAGGAGCTCTGGAGGAGTCCGAGGGGAAGGTGGACCCCTCCAGGTCTCAGGCCCTCCCAGGCGGATTCGAGCAGCTTCCTCTTTGGCAAAGGCCCCAAGGTCCTGAGTATACCGGCCATACATCTGAGAAATGGGAAAGATGGGGGTATTAGCAGTTGTGGGCATGCAAGGAGGGGGTCTCGGTGCCTCAGCCACCCTTCTTATATACACCCTCATTGTATACACCCCACATTATATACACCGTCTTGAACCCACATTATATACACCTTCTTGAACCCACAGTTCTCATTTTAGTTTGGGGTATGGGAACAATGTACATTGCAGACTGTGGGGGCTGTTCTGGCTGGAGCGAGGGGACAGCCAAGGTACAGGGACACAACTTTGGGGGTGGTAGAATAATCGGTCCTCTTCTCATAGGACTGGGGTGGGGGCCCTGAGGAAGAGTGGGAGGGAAGGCTCCAGAAGAAGAAAGGATGGAAAACCTAGGGCAGAGTCTGCAAGTGGGAGGAGGGAAGGTCAGAGAAAAGGGATGGTTAAGGGCATATGGGTAACAATGAGGGCCTCATGGAGCTGGGGGCAGCTGAGTTGGGCCTAGGAGCAGGCGGGCCCCAATCCTTATCACGTTCCTGCTGGGCCTCTGGCCTGTGCCCAACTCGGCTGCACCCCTCCCACCCATCCTAATCCCCTTGTCCCCATTCTCCACCCCCAGCCCCCACCAGTCTGCCAGTCCAGCAGGGAGTGGAAAGTCTCTCTGGGTGGGTGGAGAGTATTAGAGCCCCATTGGGGCTGCCCTGAGTCCAGTGGTGAGTTGGGGGACAGCAGAAGCTGATGGCTGGGCTGTGACTGTGGATGCAGGGGTGATGGGACCGGAGTCGCCCAGCCAGGGCTAGACCTGCCAAGCTGGGCGTGTATTGGGGGGTGGGGAGGAGTAGATTCCGGCTGCCACCCGCAGAGCTTCGGGACACAAAGGGCTCCTGTTGGGACTGGTATAGGGGGGGAGAGGGAGGGAAAGATACAGACAGAGAGAGAATGATAGAGAATGAGGAAAGGGAGAAGAGGGAACCAGAGAGAAGAGAAAAGGGGAAAAGAGTGGCAAGGGGATGGGGCAGAGAAGAGAACAAGATGAGAGGGGAAGAAGGGGAGGAGGAAAAGAGAAAGAAAGAGTATTAGGAGGCAGACACAGTGTAGGAGGGGGAGGTGAGTGCATGAGAGAAAGACAAAGGGATAGGAAAGAGAAGGGGGAGAGGCTGGATCTCTGAGTGTGGGGGAGAGAGGTTGACCCTGAGGACTCATTCCAGAGATAGAGACCTGGCAGAGAAGATGGAGATGTGGTTGGTGCAACAGATGGACAGCTTTCAGAGGCCAGGTGCCTGCTGCCATGACCAATGCCCCATCCTTAACTGGTGCAGACTGACAGACACCTCCCACCCTATTCCAAGGCTAACTCTAACTCCTCCACCCTTTGCTCCACCCTCACCCCTGCCACCTCTCCCTGCCATTCTGTTTCATTCAGTCACTCTCTCTTATAACCGGGCCCCTCCCAGCCACAATTACAGCCCAGACCCCTTCCTCCTAGAGAAGTTTCCTCCCAGCCTCTCTAGAGCAAATTCCAGCCCAAGCTGCTAAAAAGGAGTCACAGGGCCCACTCCGTTTCCTAGAGTTTGCATCCCCCAACCCAGTGACACAAGAATGGGCAAAGGCCTTCTCAAACACTGAGTTAAAGCAGTGGCTGTGTGTCAGCTCAGAGCCCCAGGACCCCTGTTTCTAACGAGGTCAAGGGACATCCATGAGCCCCAGAGTCATCACGGACAAAGGCTTCAATTCCAGTGCCTGTTCCTGCGTGTTCCATCATCCCTAAAGCTCCTATCCCCCAGGGTGGCAGGGCACCTTTCCTCCAGAAGACTCTATGTGAGGTCCTGCCAATGCTGGATTATCAACCCCCAGTAGTAGGGGCTAAGGTTGGGTTTGGGTCTGATGAGCTTTCTACAACTCTACTTTCTCTGCCTAGCACAGCGCCATGCATGCAGTGGGGACACCAGGCAGGTCTTGCATGATGGAGATGGTGTAGAGAGAAAAAGTTCGAGGGTGAGAGCATGCTGGGGAGGGCAGTGGGTGTTGGAATTCGGGTGCAGGTGGTGAGAAGGAGCAAAGAAAGCATGTGGGGGGCTTAAACGGAAGGACACCTGGGACAAGCACCTGGTGTCCTTGTCCTCTACAGGCCTCCAGCCTCAGCCCAAAACCTGTATGCAGCTTTCCACCCCTGGGCCCTCCAGATTCTCGGGCTCCTGGGGCTCAGTTTCCCCACCTCAGGAGGCTGGGCAGCATTAGGGTAGCCCTCCCGACCCCGCCCCAGCTCAGGGAAGGGTAACCGGCAGCCGCGGTTTCAGAGCGCTCTCCTCAGAGCTCGGCTCGGCTCCACTTACCAGGGTCTGCTCGTACTGCAGTGCCCGCGGCTCCATCCCTTCCTCCGTCGCTGCGGCTGCCGCGGCCGCCATCTCCGCTCACAGCCCCCGAGCTTCCCGCTGCAGCTTGGGCTTTGGCCCGGACTCGGCTCCCGGCCGGCAGAGCCCGCGCCTGCACGCGTCCGGTCCCCGCAGCTCCGGCGGCCGAGCGCGGAGTGCGGCGGGCCCCGGGCGGGTGCCGCTGGCGCAGCCTGCCGCTCGCCTCCCCTCCTCGGCGGGCGGGCCGAGGGCGGTGCCCTAAGAGCTGCTCCGCCCGCCCGCCCATCCGCGGGGGCCGGCTGAGTCCGGCCGGGGTCGGGATCCGGTCGTCTCCCCGACTCGGGGGAGGCGGCAGAGGGCGCTGGGAGCCTGCGACCCATCTTTCTGAGACTGGGGGGTTGAGAGGGGCGCCCCGGGTCAGAACGGGGGCGGGTCCGTTGGCACGTGTAGGGGCCGCGCCGGGTCTGCGGCTCTCTGCGCTGGGGCCGGAGGGGCTGGAGACTCTGGGGCTCAGTAGGGCTTGGCTGCTGAGAGGTCTAAGTCAGACACTTGGGGCCCACTATCTCTGAGGAAAGGAGCCCTTTTGTTTCTTCTGAGGGAACAGCTCTGGGGGCCTGGCTCCGTCGGGGGTGAGAAGCAAAGCTGGCGGCACTCGAGAGGGACTCTAGGCCCAGAATGGTGGTGGTGGTGGGGTGCTCGGAACTGAGTCTCTCACACCACCTCCCTATCGCTTTACCCCCTAGGAGGCACCTCCACCCCTTCCCCCCTCCCCCCAACCTGGAACAACCTGGCCTGCGGGGTGTGCGGGCTAGGAGGAGGGGAGGGAACGGGAAGAGGTGAGGCCCCGGGGAAGGGAGGTCTAGGTGCCTGGGAGGCCGCTCCTGGGAGGCGGGCGTGGGGGGACAGAGGTCGCTTCTCCTTGGCAGGACCTAAGGAGAAACCCGAGTAGCTGCTGACGTCTCATTGCCTTGGGAGAACCGCCTGCTGGGGCTCTGCGTTCTCTATCAGGGTCCTGAGACGGATAGAACCCTGGGTGGGTTGAGCACAGGGTGGATGGGCAATGTCAGAGAGAGTGTCTGGGGAGAGGCCAGTCCCCAGGAAACAGGCTGTGTGCGGGTGGAGGCAGTGCCAAGATGAGGGAACGTGTGGGAGGCAGAGGCGGTGCTCGAGGGGGCAGTGCTCAGGAAGGGGGCAGTGTGAGAAGAAGAGTCGGCAGCCGAGAAGGGCAGTGGGAGGAAGAGCTGGAACCCATGGGAGAGGGCAGTGCCAGGATGAAGGGGTACAGAGATCAGTGTCCAGAGGAAGATGACAGTGGCGCAGAAACGAGCAGTTCCAAAACTAAAGTGGCTGTGCTTAGGAAGAGGGCAGTATGATGAGGATAAGGCTGTGTGTGGAGCAGAAGAGCAGGACCAAGGGGAAAAGGACTAGGGGAAGGGACAGTGCAGGCTTTCCTCTTCCCTGTAGTGACATCATGGCAAATTCCCAAACTGGACGGACCCGGCTCGGGTGTCATCCAGCAGGGCCGAGCCGGCCCGGGCCGGCCTGGGAGACCTTGGTGCCAGCCGAAGGGGCTGGGCACTGAGCCCTGCCGGGCCATTGCGAGGGGGGCGGAGTTCTGCTCCGCCTGCTCTCAGCACGGACTGTGCCCTCGGCGGGCACGCGGGCCTGCAGGGTAGGGCTAGGGCCGGGCTTCTCTGGGCCAAGGATCAAGGTCCTGGCGGAGGCAGACTCCCATGCTTTCCAGTCTTGGGGACCCGGACTCTGAAGAGGGCGCCGTGGAGCCTCCTCAGAGAAATCGCGCCATCTCGGCCAGGGGTGGGATCTATTGTGTCCCCGCCTCAGGGCGGAGTTATCTGGTCCTGAGACCCGCCCTCAATACGGAAATCTCTCGCCAAGCAGTCTTTCGGGGCGGAAGTTAAGAAGCCCCGAGAACTAGGCGGCGGAAGTGGTGGCGCTACTGCCTGTCCGTGCGCATGCGTTATCCCATTCCTTTGCTGTCGCTGGTCCGGCGCTGTCTTTTACCTTCGTGTCCCTTTTTTCTCCACGCGAGGGGGTGCGCGTACCCCTTAGTCGTGGTCGCGTGCTCGAACCTTCTGCTTCCCTTTTGCCCGCTCACCATGGCGGGCATTCTGTTTGAGGATATTTTTGATGTAAAAGATATTGACCCGGAGGGAAAGAAGTTTGACCGAGGTAAGTAAGGTATGCAGGGGCCTTTTGGGGGATGAGGCTAACCTCCTCCTTCGGGACACACCCCTGGGCCCCCCAGTCCACCCATCTCACGTGGCCTTCCCAACCTGATGTAGGAACCTCCCGCTGGAGGCATTTTATAGCTAAGAAAACCGAGGCTGCGGGCTTTCTCCGACTTCACATGTGCTGTGCCTGGGGCCTGGGTGGCCTGTTTTCATCGTTCTAGTAAGCTCCTGGGTATCTCTCGGTTACCCATTCAGTGCAGGCGCTCTGCTGTGCACCTCACATAGTGTTCTTTATTCCTCTCCCAGAGTCTCCATGGGGTAGGTAGTGTCTGACCTATTTTGCTCTGAGAGGTTGAGTAACTTACCCAGGAGTGCACTCCTGTGCACAGGAGTGCTACTTTAGGGCGTAAATTTTGGATTGTCCTCAGAAATCTTCTTTTGACTCTGTGAAGACCTTTCAGTTAAGAGTTAAAATGATTGGTATATTTCATTCTAACATTGGTCGATTGTTTTCTCCTTTGCCTAGAGACTGATTTCAGTTTCTTTCAGTTAAACACCAGTTCTTACATGTCCTGATTATCCCCACTGCACAGTACCTGGCAAAGAATGATGAAATCTTTGCATGAGTAACTTGCCCAAAATCAGATTTTTACCAGTATTTCGCTACAGTTCACCTATTTCCCCCCCCACCATCACCATCCTTTATACCCCTTTGACCCTCCTCCTGCCCTACTTCGTCTTAACGTCAGAAAACTCCCTTCATTTATTAGTATCTGCTAGTTTTTACAAACATTTTGCTCTGTCCAGTAGTCTGTTTTGAAAATGTCCAGTAAGTTTTCATTTGATTTGTTATACAAAATTCCTTCCAGGTTCTTCCATTTTTTTGTGGTAGGTGGCAACATTTTATCTTTCCTTATGATTGAATAGTATTCTATAATGTGGATAAACCAAATCTTAATGCTCTTTGAATGAGCACTTAGATTGTTTTCGTATCCTGACTGGCATATGAACAATGCTGTGTTAAATATTGTAGAACATAATGTTCTATGTTGAAGGTTTCATGTTTTCCAGTGGATTGCTGTGTCATATATTTCCATTTTTAGTTTTTAAAGGTAAATCGACATTGCTTTTCAAAGAGGCTGCACCAGTATACTTTATTCCCTTTGATGTAATAGAGTTCCTTTTGGTTCCTTTGATTCTTTTCTGGGGATTCCTTCTGCTTGCCATAGTTTTTCTCCCCTTTATTTCTTGCATATCTAATTCTTATTGAACCTGTACTTCTTTGAGTGCGGATAAAAGGTCAGTGGATGCAGACTGGGTTAGATTGTCTGTTATACTGCATATAAACCTCTCAAGTGGGGTCTTCAGGGTCTGCATGCGCCACGCCTGGTGATTACCTCTGCCACTCTAATTCCCTCCAGTGTCTCGACTGCATTGTGAAAGTGAGTCTTTCAAGATGGACCTCATCTTAGATGTGAACATTCAGATATACCCTGTAGACTTGGGTGAGTATTGAACATAGAAACAGCAGAAGATTTTCTGTCATTTCAGCTGTTCTTTACCCTCAGATACTGTTGTTATTTTCAGGTGACAAGTTCCGGTTGGTCATAGCCAGTACCTTGTACGAAGATGGTACCCTGGATGATGGTGAATACAACCCCACAGATGACAGGCCTTCCAGGTGAAGGAATACAGAAGGGAGTACTTGAAGTATGCCTAAGGACTAAGTAGCTAGGTGGTATAGAAAAAGAATTGTTTAATTCATGGATTAAATGATTATCAGCAAAATTTGAGTAATCATAAGGAAATTGCTGCACTCAGGAATTCAGACAACCATGTATTTATCCAGGGCAGTGCTTGTGTGCCTATGAGCTGTAGTTTTTTGATGACTGAGGAAATGACCACTGAGTGATTGAGGCTCTGTGAACCTTATGTCTTGCGAGGGAGTTTGGTGTGATGGAAAGGCTTTGGCATCCACTGAATTAAAACCTTAGGCCTACTACTTATTTGTTGAATGTTAACCTCTTTCAGCCTCAGTTTCCTCACGAATAAAACACAGATGATAATCCACCCCTAGCTCATAGGATTGCTTGATGACTAAATGATACCATGTTAGGCAAGTGTCTGTTTTTGATGTGTTGGCATGTAGTTACCAACATTATAACAGTTAACATTCTTTTAAAATGAGCCTCTTATTATTAACTGCTTTTTGAGAATAACTTTGCCACTATTGTTCTATAGGGCTGATCAGTTTGAGTATGTCATGTATGGGAAAGTATACAGAATTGAGGGAGACGAAACGTCCACTGAAGCAGCAACACGTCTGTAAGTTCCATTATCCTATGAGAATCCTTTCCTTCTTAACTCTCTTAGCCTGAGAATTTGGGCCAGGCTCTGAAAATGTCAGCCATACTCATGCTTTCTGTGTTAAGTCCCTCTCCCCAAGCATGTCACACTTAGGAGTGACCCAGAAGGAAATTGTTCTGGGAATAGTTTCAGTCTGAAATGTAGTCTGCATCCTTTGCCCTTTGTCAGGACCTCAGAGGCCGGTGGTCCAAATGAGAACTGGTAATCTTGCTGTGGAAAGTGCAAAGGAAGATTGTTTCCCCAGGAACTAAATGCAGCATTAAGTGATTAAACTGCTAGGCTTTTTGTTTTTGTTTATTTGTGTGTATATGTTTTGCTACTCTGCAACCTAATCCTTAGTTCTTTGGTTTCCCTGCTTAACTGTTTTTTCTTTTCTTTAAAATCTTATTAAATTAAGGCCGGGCATGGTGGCGCATGCCTGTAGGTGGCAGCCTAGGAAGCCACAGCCAGGGCTCGGGATCGCAGTTCGAGTCCACCCGGGGGCACATAGCAAGACCTAGTCCCAAAAAAATAGCTGGGTGTAATGGTGCGTGCCTGTAATCCCAGCTATCTGGGAAGGTGAGACTGGGGATTGCTTGAGTCCATGATACCCCAGGCAACGTGAGCCTACAGTTCCATGGGCAAAAATAGCAAGACCTAGTCTCAAAAAAAAAAGCCAAAAACTTATTAAATTAAAACAAAATATGCCCTTTGTGAGAAATTTGAAAATCAGAAGTAATGTGAAGGGAAAAAGTCACCAATATTTCCATATCCATAAACATTTTTTGAATATCGTAGGTTTTTTCCTTGTGTACCTTTTTTTTTTTTTTTGAGATCAAGTTGTTATTTTTTCTTCCTCTTGCCTAATAGTATGTAAGACATATTTCTGCATGTCAGTTTAAAGCTTTTTCTAAACATGTTAAAAACTGCATTACATTTCAGTAAGTGGATATAATCTTCATTCATTGACCATTTCCTTTATTCTGTGTGTGTGTAGTATTTTCCACCTTTGCTAATACAGAGAATTCTGCCTAGCACATATCTATGCATTCATCTTTGTCAGAATTTTGGTTCATGATGACAAAGTTCTAGATGGGTGCTTCTTTTTATTAGGCCGGGATGCATAGCTGCTAGTAGCAGCTGTTCCACCCCAGAGCTCAGATTCATGGCCTTCTATTTCAGCTCTGCCTATGTGTCCTATGGGGGCCTGCTCATGAGGCTGCAGGGTGATGCCAACAACTTGCATGGATTTGAAGTGGATTCCAGAGTTTATCTGCTGATGAAGAAACTGGCCTTCTGAACCACCCAGGAAGCCAACCTTGTGCCTAGCCTCTCAGGTTTTGGACATTTGCTCGAGCCTCAGCAGGACTTGCTCTTGTTCATCTGTTGAGGAGGAGCTGTCTCTGTTCACTGTAGGTGCATCTTGAGGTCACCTACACTCAGTGGGAAACTTACTTGCCTGTGAAAGACACAGACCCAGAGGGAGGGCCTGAATTAGAAATTGTTTTGTGTATATGACTTTTTTTTCTATTAAAGTCTACTTTTTCAGATGCTTCCTTCCCTTTAATTTAAAAAAAAAAGTTGCTTTAAAGTTGTTTTTTTCCAATTTACCTATGGTAAATATGATATTTCTAACCCACAGCTAGTGATCACACGTCAATGTGGAATCTATCCTAGCCTTTTGGTATCTGAATTCAAGATTATCTCTGTCTTCTTGCTGACTATTCCCAATACTTATCCTCCAATGTGATTTTCTGTCTGGGAGAGAAAATGTTGCACTTTTGGCTCCTGAGGGCACCCTAGGCCCGGAAGATACCACCCATCTGGCATAGAATTTTTAATTGGCAAGGAGTCCTGCTCATGTCCTTCCAATGCTTTCATTCTCATAGGAAGTCAGATCACGCTGAGTTGAATGAGTCACTTGCATAGCTTGGAAATGTTCATCATTTTTATGGATGATTTGGGTGGAGGCTTTCAGACACAGGCATGAGATGTGACCACGAGGAGACTGGGAAGAGTGACTGGGTGGTTAGGGGAGCAGGTGGAGGAGTTAACTCTCTGTTCTGCATTCTGGTGGTGACCTGGAGGGGAGGGTAAGTGGTGGTTACTACCAGTGACACTGAACAGGGAGCTGCTGCAGAGACCAGTGAAGTGGACAGGGCAGCAATATCAATGAGTTTGGCAGTCCAGTGGCATTGCCCAGCACAATGCAGCAGCCTGCCTGCAGTTGCTAACTTAAAAATGGGGGAGGAACAAAGTTGAGGAGATGGTGATGCTTACAAGCGCTCCTGCATAGGAATTGGCTCTTTAGCCCTGGCATTTAAGATCTCAGAAATTATGTGGGACTCTAGTTTCCCCTGGGAAATTCAAAGTAATGATCCAGAAAGACTGATTGTGTATTAAACAGTTACCTCTGATCTGGTTTTGCCATGGGAGTTGGGCCTCCTGCTGGGATGCCTGGGGTATTTCCTTCCCTATCATTTTCAGGTCTTTAGGTGAGGTGTTAGAAATAGTATTTAGGGAAATGGGTTGAAAATGGATGGCCTCTGCAGGGTGGGAGGGGGGTGGAGGGGTGAGGGAAGAAGGTGTTTCTTTTGCCTTACTATGGAGTGGGGGGAAGGGAAAGGCAAATAGGAGGTGCAGTGGAGGGGGGGAGGTTAGCATGAATTTTTATGGAATTTAGAACTTTTCCATGGAGTAAAATTTGGTAGGTAGGGGAGAAGAGACAGGTAAGGGCTGGAGAAAGATGTATTTAGGTGATACTAATTACCAGTAATAGTTGGCAGCATAGCCTTTAGACTGGCCTAGCTGCCCTGAAGTGGCAGAAGAAAGAGAAATAACATAAAGCTGATTAAAGGAAAGAGTGTTTTGGTTCTAATAGTTTTGTGTTTTTAGGAGAAAGGGAAGGATAGAATCAGCCAGACAGAATGATTTAAGAAAGGGTTAGATGCTCAATAGGCAGATTAGTGCACATGGAAGAAGCCCAGGAGTTGTTTACATTTGCCTTGGAGAAAGTCAAATGCCAAAACTGGCTGCTAGAACTTTCTGACTACATCTTCCAGTTTTGTTATCCTTGCCTTTCATCTGACTGTGCTGACACCCGGTCCCTTTGGCTTATCTTGTCATGAGTGCTGGCTCTTTGGTGTGCTGTAAAGTTTCATTTGATCATAACATTTAACCTTCAATATTTTAGTAATTTCCACTTACCATACTCTTTACTGCATGCTGGAATTTGTAGTGTAGATACTGGTTTTCTCACTTGCAGAAACTGACACCATCCAAAATTTGAATAACACTTTGAGCTTTGCGCACTTGATTCCTTTTCCATGGCAACTCTTCTGTTCATGATGGGAGAGAGGAATACTCCAGTGATGTCTAAATTGGTCATCCCCTCCAAGAACTTTGTTTTTCTACTTAGAAATTTCATGTTGACATATTTACTTCCTAGGGACTTGGAACTTCTCAAGAAATAGAATCACTGAATGATATATTGGACATTGCACCCCAATGGAGAGAATCCAGGCTCCAGACTAAGCTTAGGATATCACTTTCCCTGCTCACAGGCTGTGAACCATTGGGAACGCCTGGCTCCTCTGCCTAGCTGGTGACCTTTTCTCCCCTTTTCTGGGGGTGGCAGATGGAGAAAAAGAAGCTTCCTTAGTTTCTGGAGACTTTCAGTATGTAAGCACTGACCTTTACAAGGAAATTTTGTTTTGGGCAATAAAAGTGTCTTACTAAGCACCAAGGGAGTATTTGCTTGCAAAGCTCTATACACCTGGCTTCTTTTCTAGAGGTGACCCAGCACAGTTTATGGTGGTCATATGTGGTGACTTTTTGGACATTATATACTTCTGGGAACTGGGAAATGAGTCTTCAACCTAGTAACTAGACTGTTCTTGTCTCCTGCTGTGTGAGCTCTAGGAAAGGACACTTGCCACTTCCTGCACTTCCCCCTGGCCTCCACAGGGGGGAGGCAGGAACCCGTGCCTGGTGAAGCCTCCTGCTGAGCTGCTGAAGCTCCAACTATTTGCTCAGCTGTCACATCCAAGTGTTGTCTTGACTGAACTGTCTGCACAGCTTTACCTGGGGTGTGAGGCTCTTGAAGGCTTCCTGTTAGCTTTTTTTTTTTAAGAGGTGGGAGGTGGGGGGACCTAGTACCCCCTGAGAGGAAATTCTTCCCTTTACTTTTGAGTGATCCTTTGGGTGCTCATTATTTATACAGCTTAAGGTTTGACTATTGTGTGGGGATAGCCTTTCTGAGAGGCAACTTCTCATTGATTTCTCAAGCTTGAGGAGCATCTAAAAAAAGATCAGAGTCCCATCTAGAATGAAAGTAAAAAGACTAACCTTACCTCTGAAAAGAAGCCCAAACCTCTCTGATATAAGGTTAGTCTTATTCTGAGACCAGGTGAGTGCAGGCCTTTGCAAGATTATCTTATGAAAAAGAGCATGTAGAAGGTTAGTTGTAAATTTATGCCGAAAATAGACCAACGATAACTAGCTGCTCTGATGAATATTATTGATAGTTTAAAAAAATAGCTTTTGAAGTTTTGTAATATATAGTGAAAAATGATCCTTTTTTCATTCCTGTATATTCCTCCTTACCAGGACTTTGGGTTTCAGGTGAAAGCGGGGAATCTGGCATAACTGCAGTCACTTCTCAGGGCTTCTCCACATAAGGGAATTATACATGAGAGACAATATGAATAATGGCATTGCCCGAATACCTTACTCTTCCTGAGACAGATTCTGGAGGTGAGGGTGGGCTGTAGTTAGAAGAGGGCTGGTAGGGTTGGGCATGATAGCAGTGGGGTTAGGAAGTGGGGGTTGGAGTTGGACCACGGGGGTGGGCAAGGTGGGCGAAGGAGAAAAGAGTGTATATAGTCCAGCAGGAGGATGGGTTAGAGAAGAATAATATCCAGGCTGGAAGTTAGGTGTTGGGGAGTCTGTGTCCAAAGTTTCTGGAGGAATGTCCACAAGTCCTAGGGTCCTGGGTGATGGTCCAGGACCATGGGTTCCATTCAAGGGTCTGTGTGTCCTGTTCAGGTGTCCAGGGATTTGGTCTAGAGAGCTGAAGGTTTGGTTCAGCAGACCGGGAAGCCTGGCTCTGGATCCCTGCAGCCTCTTCAGAAGCCCAGAGCCAGTAGTTCTGGCTGAGACAGTGGAGTTTGTCTCCAACGATCCAGAAGTCCTGTTTGGGAGCTTGTTCAGTGAGAGGAATAGAGAGGTACCGCTTGGGACAGCTGTGGTGGGTAGGGTCCGCTTGGCACAGAGGGTGGGTCCTACGACAAGCAGCAGGAAACGCACTTTTCCTCGGAGCAGTTGTTGGAAGCTCAGGAAGATGGCACTGGGATCCTTATAAGCTGTGGTCCTGCCCTGTGGAGGAAGCTAAGGGCAGAGGATGGGCCTGAGGCCAGAGACCTGGGCCAGACATGCCTCCCTTGATTACATGGGAAAGATAGGGAACCAGTACCCAGGCTTTATGGCTGAGAGGCAGTTCTTCTCGGTAAGTCAGATCTTCTACCCTCAAGATTCCTAGAATTTCCCTTTCTTCCCTCTGGTCTTCTAAGGGGACTGAGTCAGAAAAGAAGGACAATTGCTACAGTTCTCTTGACTGGGGATTTACCTGGGTTCCAAGGAGGCCCTGCAAGGTCCCAAGGAGGAGGCGGACCTGTCCAGAAAGCTGTCCCAGTAGGGTTGAGAGGCAAGTGGGTCCCAGTTGTCCCCGAGCTGCCATCACTCCTTCCAGCAGAAGGGCTGCTGCTCCTAGGACATCCTGTGCTTTGGTCTGCTCCTGGGAAAGAAATGGGAGAAGTGGACTACTTCAAAGGGCATGTTCATAGCGGGCGGGGAGCCTCTAGAGTAGCCAGCAGAATGAATCATAGAAGCTGGGAATTGGACAGGACCAAGGTCCCACCCTGCACAGGAATTCCTTCACAGTCTCCCGACAATTGGTCATCAGCCTCTGCTTGAACAACTCCAGTGTGTCCAGTAACCCAGTCTGGTCTTACACTTCATTTGAGTCAAAATAGTTTTTTTTTTTCTTTGGCTTGCGTTGTGCTGACATCTGCCCTGTTACAGCTTTCACCCTTTGGTTCTTGTGCTGCAAATCTCTCTCTGCTAATAACCTTAGGATCACTGACTTTTGAAAACCAAATGTAGAGGTAAGGCCATCATAAAGATCATAAAGACAAAGGGAAGAGGCCTTCAGGTAGATGACAGGGATGCCTGGGAACTGTCCTCCTTCTGCGTCCAATTGCCCTGGAAGACTTGAGGGAAGAGAGGAAGCTGTAGGGGTCCGGAAGGAAGCCTCCTTCCAAGGAGTGCTTCTCCCAGCAGGTTTTAGGTTTTCTGAGTCACAGACTGAAGCCCTTGCTAGTCCACAGGCTGCCACTCTTCTCCCCAGCTAGTCAGACAGACGCTTTTTTTTTTTTTTAAACCATTCCTCATATAAGCCAGGCCTGGTGGCTCGTGCCTGTAAGCTTCAGCCTATGAAGCGGCTGGGGCTAGGGATCGCGGTTCAAGTCCCGCTCGGGGCAGCACAGCGAGACCTAGTCCCAAAAAATAGCTGGACGTGGTGGTGTGCGCCTGTAATCCCAGCTACCTGGGAAGCTGAGGCTGGGGATTGCTTGAGTCTGTGGTACCACGGGCAACAGGAGCCTGCGGTTCCACAGACAAAAATAGCGAGACCTAATCTCAAATAAAAACAAAAAAACCTAAAACATTCCTCATATAATGTGTTTTCTAACCTCACTGTTCAGGCTGCTACCTCCATCTGGATATGTGGTAGTTTAATATGGTCCTCTGAATAGCTTTGTATGTTGAGAGGAGGATGTCTAGTACTCAGTGCAGCACTTTTAAATGCAGTCCACTCAGAATCAAGTTTTATAGACGTATTTCCACAATGTTGATCCCAAACATCTGGCCATCTAAAATCACTGAATCGCTAATATTTAAAATAGTTGCTCAAAAAACAAACAAAAAGCCACAAACCAAGAATCCTCCCACCTCAGTAGTGTTACATAGTAAAGTTGGGGTCAACTTAACCCTTCCAGATCTTCCTCATAGTAAATTTTAGGGTTAGAAGTTAGAGGAAAGCAGGGGCATCATGACCTGAAGCTGGAATAGGACTCAATCACTTTTCACATGGAGACCTTGTAATGTCTCTCTGTTAAATTTCACTTTTCTTTTGATCTAGTCTGTTGGCAATTTGAATCTTAATTCAGTCCTTTGTTATTTTAGCTCTGCTTCCCAGCTCTGTGTCATCTGTGGATAACAGATCAGTGTTACTTCGTCATGCTAATTTAAGAAAGAGAAATGGGCGTAGGTCAAAGGCATGGCCATGAGAGTCTTCCATCCAGCTTTTCATGATATTCAGCTTTCAATCTATTGAATGTATGGGCATGGGAAGCCACCATCTTGTTCAGAGGCTAAATTAACATAGCAGAATATAGTTTGTTTTATATTGTTGAAGGTGGGATGCTTTTTAGGGAACTTAGGGATTTGAAGAATTCATAGGAAGCATTAGGAAATGGATGAAGACAGGACGTAGAGAAATCCAGGGAAGAGGTAGCTTTCTTACCGTCTGGGTTTTCCATTCTCCCAAGCTAAAGTCCACAGCGGGCAGCAGAACAGGGGTAGACAGGGGGTTAACATCTGGGCACTGGCTCTATTGAAAAGATTGGGGGGTGGAAGGAGCTGAAATAGAGAGAAATGGTGGCCCAGTGGCCCGAATACTTTCCTTAAGTCATATATTCAGACAAGAGCTTTTAAAATTAATTTGACTGCAAATCATCATCTTTGTCAAGGGGCAGTAATCAAGAGGCAGTGATCTTACTGAAGTCACTATTTATTGGAAGGATGGTGACCACTTCAGTGGGTAAGGAAGTGGTGGGAGTGACAGTATCTTACCCATTAAATGGAGAGAGGGGAGAGTACTTGGGGAGTCTCACCAGTCTGCCATGAAGAGCATGGGAGTCACGAAGCATTTTATTTAGGAGTCGGGGGTCACAGGCGGGAGGAGCCGGACTGGACAGAGTTAGTCTTGCAGTTAGGAGAAGCATAACCACGAGGAGCAATTCTTAGATGAGGAGAGGTGAGGTCGAAAGGGGTGGATAAGGAAGAAATCATTTGTCGGGTGGGGATCCAGGAAACCCTATTTAGGACCCAGACCTGAAATCCAAGGAATCTGCCCTCAGACACCTTATTTCTGGGAGATTGGCTTTCCCCAGGCCTCCCCAGAAGCACATCTCCTTTCTTTCCCCCTTTACTGTTTATGATTTGTTCCTGGGTCCCTCAAGTGTCTTACCAGTCAGCTTCATTCTGGGCCGGCTGTCTGTTTGGAGTGGCTCCCTGAATGGGGCCTCTCCCCTGAATCCTTCCTGGGGCCATGGAGGCGGCTGGGGCTCTTGTACTCTGGCAGAGTAGGGTGGGGCACAGGTGGGCCAAGGAAGAGGCTCTGGAATCTACCCTGGAAGTAACAAGTGTAATGAATTTTCTTTTCTTTTCTTTTCTTTTTTTGAGACTAGGTCTTGTTATTTTTGCCTGTGGAACCACAGGCTCTTGTTGCTCTGGGTACCACAGACTCAAGTAATCCCCAGCCTCAGCTTCCCAGGTAGCTGGGATTACAGGTGTGCGCCACCACACCCAGCTATTTTTTGGAGGACTAGGTCTCGCTACGTGCCCCCGACGGGACTCGAATTGTGATCCCTGGCCCCAGCTGTGGCTTCCTGGGCTACCGTCTACAGGCATGCGCCACCATGCCCAGCTATTATAATGAACTTTTAATCAGGTTTTAAGAAAAAGATTCTTCCTGGGGGGAAAGATACTGTGAGGGCTTGAGGTGCTGACCAGCCTAGAGTAAAGCTCCAGCTGTTGGCCTCTCAGGTCTCCTCTGTGAATCTAAGTGTCTGCCGGCCTCTGTGTAGAGCAGCAGGACAGGAAATGTGTGCCCACATTTTGATTGACTTCCGATTATGGTTGGAGAACATTTGGGATGGGGAGAGAGAATGGAAGTATTATGGCACAAGCCTGGGGAAGAGAGCAGGAAATGAGATATAGTATGATGAGCAAACATGTGTAAGGTGTTGAGTAGCATGGCAAATAAGGTTGAGGTGGAGATTTGGGCAAAATAAAACTGAACTAGTAAGAGGTCAATGATTAAAAGATTAAGAGAAGGTGCTGTCAGAGAAGCTAGCCTTCCATTCCCCTTTTATGCCTCCCCCCCCAATAAAGCCTCTTAGAGTTTTCCTTTGCAATCCAAGTTCTGAAATATCTGATTATCCAAGGCAAAGAGATGGACTAACAGTACTGGCACTTCCTTCCTGTGGCAAGTTGGTCAGGATAAGCACCTACCACATAAGATGCCCATTTAATGTGCTAACCTCACCTTAGACATCTACTTTATCTTCCCATAGTCCACACCTTTTCCCCTGCCCCCTCTGCAGGCCCTTCCGGTTCCTTCACAGGGCCCCCCACATGGTTTCCTCTTTCTTTCACAAGTTGAGCAAAGAAGCCTGCACCTGATTCAATATTGGGATTTCCTGTAGGTCTGTCAACACGCACGGGCCCTCCTCCCATCACCCTCTCCTTGGGCCCTGGCTCGCCAGACTCAGCTTCTTCCCACCACCCCAGGATTCAGAACCTTAAGCTAACTAGAAATGACTGGGTAAAATGGGGACTGGAGCTGTGTCCATTTGGTGCTGTGTTCCCTAAGCCCAAAATGCACTGCCTTCCTTATTCTGTCCCTGGGTTGATGGCCCTTTTCCCTAGGGTCAACCGGGACCATGCTGTAGTCCACCTATTCTGAGCAGTCCCACAGAACCCAGTACCCCACCCCCTACCCCTGCTCTGTCCTGCTCCTCCCATTCTGGGAAGGCTACACTCTTCTCGACAAAGGTCAGTGCCTGTAGGTTCCAGTTTGCCCGCCCCTCCCCCAGCTGAGAGCCCAATTCCTCTTTCCTGTCCTTCCTACCCTCGATTAACTCCAAAGCCTGCTGGCCACTCACCAGGCAGAGAAGGGTTCCAGGACCTAGGTGCAGAGCAGGCAGCACTCTGGGGAGCAGATGGGTAGGAAGACATGTGGCGTTGGGGCACGGCCCCTCCACGGCAGTGGGGTCACAAGCCTGCCCAGGCCACTTCTGCCCAATCAGAGAGCAGGGAGCCACCAGACACTGGCGAGGGCCCCCGGAAGTGACGCCTTCTCCTCCCACCCTCGCTGGACCTGGAGCCCCTGTCTGGACCATGGTCCACTAGCAAAGCCCAGCTCCACCACCCCCACACACCACTGGGAAGATCTGAATAGAAGGATCCGTCTATTCCTAGGAGATGGGAAGCCTGGGACCTGGCTGGGGGGAGGAGATGGAAGGGAACTGAGGGTTTTTTCCAGGAGGAATCTGGCAGGACATTTTTGTCCCAAGAGAAGAGGCACAGAGGTCTAGTTTTGGATTGGTGGGTTTTTCAGTTCCTTGCTGTCCAAATTTCTTTCCCCCTAGATACCACACCTGCTGCTACAACCTAGTTGGACTCTTGCTTTCCTGCTTCTCTTGCCTATGGCCCCGTAGAGGGTCCTGTCTTATTCCCCTTTCCAAGTGGGTATTTTCTGGGGAGTGACACTGTCTGGGGTCAGTGTTATGGGAAAGGGTTTGACCAATTTAAGAGAACTGTAAGGTGAAGGGTGTATGTGCTGGGCTCAGGTCTGCTGGGGTTCATTGGATCAGACAGCTAAGCCTACTTATCTCTGTGCCCTGCCTTCCTCTGCTTGTCCATGCTTTCTTCTTCCTCCATCTCCTACCATTACATGTGACAAGAGGAATAACCAGGCCCATGTGTCCCTGTCTTAGGAAAGACAGCTGCTGAACCTCCCCCGCAAATACCTCCCCCAGACCCCCCTTCTTCCTTTGGCCCTGCTTGGCTCTAGTTCTTTGCTTTCCCCTCAATCCCAGTCTCCCCACAGTCTCTGTCCTCAGGGGCCTCCTGGCCCGACCTTGCTCCCATCAAGCGCCCCCCCCCTCCCCCCAGTTCTTCCTCAGGCTCTCTCCTGCTCCTCCTCCCAAGGATGGGGCTGTCTGCTTAGGAGTATGGCCTAGATCCCGGAATTCTCCAGTTCAGCCAGACAAGATGCCTCCCAAGATTAGGAAGGAGGGTGCTGGGGTGGTTGGGAAGACGGTGGGCCTGTGGGGGTGGGAGGGGACAGGGAGGCAGCCATGACCAGGAAACCAAGACAAAGGAGGTTGGGGGTGGAGTGGAGAGGCTGAGGGTCTCCTGGGTGGAGAATGAGAGAGCATGTCAGGCTGGATACAAGGATGGTTGCATGGGTCTGAAGATAGGTAACAGTTGGGAGGAAACATGCCACCAAACAGAAAGGGGTACCGTCTGTTTCTGGCTAAGTCTGTTTCTCTGGGGAAATAGGAGAATGAGACAAGACCTTGAGGGAAAAAGTGGGAACAGGGGCTAGGCAGTGAAAGTGGGTGGTGAGGGGTACGAGAGGTGCTGTGGGCCCAGAGTCAAGGGATATCGATTGACAGGCCTTCCCTGCACGTTGTCATCCTTAAAGACAAGTCTTCACCCTTCCGGCAGGAAGGCCCAGCCTCTGCCCCTC
>PVHY01004750.1:32381-75547 GCA_004024945.1 Uropsilus gracilis
CTTCGCGCCCCCTGGTCCCTCCCCTCCCCCTAGACTCCCCCTTCCCCTCCAGCCCCTCCCTTCTCCCCTGCCCCTCCCTCCCCTCCCCCAGTAGCGATCCGGGCCGCTGCTGCTGGGCCGGACCCCCAGGGCTCAGCCCGGCCCCTAGCCGAGCCGCCGCCGCCGCCCCGTTTGCTGAGAGGAGGCCCCCGGCCGGGGTGCCGGGCATAAAACGGGCCAGAGTCGGCGCCCGGGGCACTAGAGCCGCTTACGGCCCGGGTCAGCGCCCGCCCGCTCGCACTCCTCCCGGCAGCTCCTCCCGCCCCGCCCGGCCCGGCCCGGCGCCGACTCCGCGGCCGCCCGACGAGCCCCTCGCCGCACTGCCCCGGCCCTGGCCCCGGCCCCCTCCCGCCGCACCGCCCCCCGGCCCGGCCCTCCTCCCACCTCCCTCCTCCCTCTCCCGCTCCCTCCTCCCTCCCGCCTCCCCAGCTGTCCCGTTCGCGTCATGCCGAGCCTCCCGGCCCCGCCGGCCCCGCTGCTGCTCTTTGGGCTGCTGCTGCTCGGCTCCCGGTCGGCCCGCGGAGCCGGCCCCGAGCCCCCCGCGCTGCCCATCCGGCCCGAGAAGGAGCCGCTGCCCATTCGGGGAGCGGCAGGTAGGTGGGCGCCGTGGGGTAGGCGCCGGCGGGGAGCCCGGCTCGGGGTTGAGTCCGCGTCGGCCGGAGGGGGCGCCGGGCGCAGGTGGCTCGGCTCGGCGGGCTGCCTGGAGGGTGGGCGGGGGCCGCGAGGCGCGTTGTGCCCGGGAGCCCCAGGCCGGGCCGACAGCGCCCTGGGCGGGCACACGGCAGGAGCAGGACAGCGGCCGTCAGCCAAGCCCGTCCCCGCAGGCTGCTCCTTCGGCGGGAAGGTCTATGCCTTGGACGAGACGTGGCACCCAGACCTAGGGGAGCCCTTCGGGGTGATGCGCTGCGTGCTGTGCGCTTGCGAGGCGGTGAGTGGACCCCGCCGCCCTTGGTCCGGACCCTGGCGGGTTGGGGAGCGCTGGCATCTTGAGACCTTGGAGTGGAGTCACAGCGACAAGGAGAAAGGAGTTCGGTGGACTTTTGGAGCATTTTCCTGGCTCCGCCTTCAAGTCTCAGGTGTTGGCTGAAACTGATGGCCCACTGCGTGTCAGCTCTGTGCCTGTTCCATGTCTTCTGTCTCTCACTTAACTCCTATCACAAGCCCGCTGGATTATTATCCCATTTTCCGGATAGGGAGCCTAAAGCCCAGAGTGGTTAAGTAACTTGTCTGGGGTCACGCGGGTTGTAAGCAGCAGAACTATCGCTCGGCTTGCACGGGTTCACAGATTGACTTCTTTCCCTGACTGGGTTTTCCTGTCTCCTGAGTAGCCTCAGTGGGGTCGCAGAGCGAGGGGTCCAGGCAAGGTCAGCTGCAAGAACATCAAACCCGAATGCCCAGCCCTGACCTGCGGGCAGCCCCGCCAGCTGCCTGGACACTGCTGCCAGACGTGCCCCCAGGGTAAGGCCATTGCAGCTCCACGCTTAGTCCTGAGCCAGGCTGATGGGGCAGATGGAAGGCCAACTAATGCTTCCAGTGCCTAGCTGAAGCCTGCGTCCCCACCCTCCCGGGCAGAGCGCAGTGGTTCAGAGAGGCAGCAGACAGGCCTGGCCTTCGAGTATCCCCGGGACCCAGAGCACCGCAGTTACAGTGACCGCGGGGAACCAGGAGCTGAGGATCGAGTTCGTGGAGAGGGCCATACCGGTAGGGGTAGGCCAGGGTTAGGGTTGGGGGGGGGTGTGGGTCAGTGGTGAGGAAGGAAGGGTCGGGACTGTAGTTGGGACTGGGCAGCTGCTGTTTGATGGTACTAGGGACCTCTTCCTCCCCTTGCAGACTTTGTGGCGCTGCTGACAGGGCCGAGGTCGCAGGCAGTGGCTCGGGCCAGAGTGTCTCTGCTGCGCTCCAGCCTACGTTTCTCCATCTCCTACCGGCAGTGAGAAAGGGGAAGGAGAGAAGAGGGGTCAGATGGGGGTGGAAGGAGGGGCATTTGGGAGAGATTGGAGGAGATACTTCTGGCCTGGGGTCTGAGTTCGGCCTCACTGGACCTCTTATTCCCAGGCTGGACCGTCCCACCCGGATCCGCTTCTCAGACCCCAGTGGCAGCATCCTGTTTGAACACCCTGCTACCCCCACCCAGGATGGCCTGGTGAGATGATGCCATTTATGAGTGCTTATCCAGTCTGGGCACTGTGCTGCGAGTGTGCTCTGCATTGCTTCCATTGGTCCTTACAACAGCCCAGTGGGAGGAAGGCACTGACTTTATGATGCCCATTTTACAGATGAGGGAACTGAGGCTCAGTAGCAGCATGTGATTTGCTCAAGGTCACACAGCTAGTAAGTGGTGGAGCCAGGATTTGGACCCAAGCATCTGGCTCCAGGGCCCCTTCTTCAGCTTCCTAGGAGGGCCTGGGGGTGCCTTCCCGTATTCTTTCCTCACCAGAGCGGGGTCTCTCAGGGCCTGTCCTGCATGCTGTCTGAGTAGGGCCTTCTTGTCTCTCTGCTCCAGGTCTGTGGGGTGTGGCGGGCAGTGCCTCGGCTGTCTCTACGGCTCCTTAGGGCTGAACAGCTCTATGTGGCACTTGTGACAGCCTCTCACCCTTCGGGGGAGGTCTGGGGACCTCTCATCCGGCACCGGGCCCTGGCTGCAGGTGAGGGGAGCCAAGGGACCCCTGCTGCTTTATCCTCAGGAAATGAGTGGGCTGAGGAGAGGACTTTCTGATGCCCTCTCATGGTTCTCCCTCCCCCAGAGACCTTCAGTACCATCCTGACCCTGGAAGACTCCCCCCAGCAGGGTATAGGGGGCATCACCCTTCTCACTCTCAGTGACACAGAGGACTCCTTGCACTTTTTGCTACTCTTCCGTGGGTTGCTGGAATCCAGGAGTGGGGGTAAGTGGATGGGGGGAGAGCCTGTGAGGAGTTGGGAGAACATCTAGCTCTCGAGGTGTCCACACATGTGGCCATTGCAGGGCCAGCCCAGGTTCCCTTGCGGCTCCAGATTCTGCACCAGGGGCAGCTGTTGCGAGAGCTCCAGGCCAACGCCTCAGCCCAGGTGAGTGAGATTCTGGCTCTTTGCTGTTACTGCCTCTGGTCTCTCGCTGCTGCCTATCATACCCTGCTCTCTCCCCAGGAGCAGGGCTTTGCTGAGGTGCTGCCCAATCTGACAGCCCAGGAGATGGACTGGTTGGTGTTGGGGGAGCTGCAGATGGCCCTGGAGTGGTCAGGTGGGCCTGGGCCACGCATCAGTGGACACATTGCTGCCAGACAGAGCTGTGATGGTGAGACTGGGAGGGGCACTCTGGGCACACAACTGAGAGGCCGGACAGTGCAAAGAAGGGCCAGGGACCATGGGGCTAGCCTGCCACTATCTGTCTTGTCCCTCTGCAGTCCTGCAAAGTGTCCTTTGTGGGGCTGAGGCCCTGAACCCAGTTCAGACGGGTGCAGCCGGCTCAGCCAGTCTTATACTGCTAGGAAATGGCTCCCTGATCTACCAGGTAAGAGGCAGGGCTACAGGAGCAGGGAGGGCAACAGGACAACCAGACTGGGCAGGAATTGACCTTCAATAGTTCAGGCCCCAGGCCATCTCTGCCATTCTGACTTGTCCTCCGACCCTCTTTACCAGGTCCAAGTGGTAGGTACAGGCAGTGAGGTGGTGGCCATAACGCTGGAGACCAAGCCTCAGAGGAGGAACCAGCATACTGTCCTGTGTCACATGGCCAGACTCCAGCCTGGAGGACACATGGTGAGTGCTTCAGGCAGTCATGAGCCCCAGGGCCCCAAGGCTGTGGGAAGCCAGCTGGGACAAGTAGGGACCAGTTACTCTTATTGCTGTGTTGATTCACTGGACACATTTTTTAGTGAGCATCAGGCTGGTTCTGGTGTACAAAGTACTGAGGGTCACTGTCCTCAGTAAGCTCATGCTGGTGACAGGAGCTAGATGCCAGTGTGCCTGATAGTGTGATCAGCCATATTATACGTGACAGCGTGACGAAGCAACAAGCCTCTCATCACGTCTTACTCTGTGCCATGTGCACACTGGCTGCTTAGTTATATTGTTTTTGGCCCTCAGAGCGTCCATTTCATAGACGAGGAAGTGATGGGTCAGAGAGATTAAGTAACTCCTCTGGGCTGTTACATAGGCAGGCAGTGATGGAGAAGGGACTTGAATGTGGGCCTGCAAGGTTCTTACCCAGTGTTACCTGTGTGTGAAAGTGTTTGTGCTGTGGAGAGGGTGTACAGTGTGGAAAGTCTTCAAAGTCTTGGGTTTGTGTGAAAGTGGAAGAGGGGTGCAGCAGGGATCTAGTGGGGTGCAGTTAGGGCTCACCTTTCTCTGCCCACAGGCTGTGGGTGTCTGCCCTCAACTGGGTGCCCGGGGTGCTCATATGCTGCTGCAGAATGAACTGTTTCTCAATGTGGGCACCAAGGACATACCAGATGGAGAGCTGCGGGGACATGTGGCTGCCTTGCCCTACAGTGGGCACAGTGCCCGCTATGATAGTGAGTACCCCAGAGCGCCTACCCTTTCTTGTCCTCTAACCTGTTGCTGAAGCATGTGAGGGGTGCTTCCAGAGAGTCAGAGCCAGGCATGTCTTTCTCTGTGCCTGGGTTCCAGGTTGGCATCTGGAGATGTTGGGGATGTACATGGTAGCCCTGCCGGGAGATGTGTTTTCATAGCACTTGGGACTGAAACTCGCCACTCCTAGCTCATGCAGTCTGCCAGCTCATAAAGTTCTTGTTAGGGGAGATGGGAATTCTGGGATTGAGCTGCTGATCCAGGCCACTTTCTCATCTGTCACCTCTTTTTTGGACCCAGGGCTACCCGTGCCCCTGGCAGGAGCCCAGGTATTACCGCCTACGCAGAGCCAGGCAGCAGGGCATGCTTGGCTCTCCTTGGATACCCACTGTCACCTGCACTATGAGGTGCTGCTGGCCGGGCTTGGTGGCTCAGAACAGGGCACTGTCACTGCCCACCTCCTTGGGCCTCCTGGCATGCAGGGGCCCCGGCGGCTGCTGAAGGGATTTTATGGCTCAGAGGTGAGGACACAATGGTGGGAAGCTTGGAAAATATCTGCTTTTCAGCATGAAGGGCTCTGTGGGTGTGTGGAAGGGGAAGCAGGGAGCAGGCAGCCTGGTGTGTCGGAACTGACTTGACCTAGGACTTAGACCAGACCTGAGTGTGAATCTCACTCAACCTTTAATGTCGGTTCTCTTCCCTGAATTCTCCTTTGGTGGGACTCCCTGGATAACATGTAATGTCCCGGACCCGTAGAGGGGTAGATGGGATGAGTTGGGGTGGATTGTCATGAACTTGGGGTCACATAGACCTGGTTTCTGGGCTCCCCACATTGCTAATGGCTTCGTGACCCTGGAGACATTGAACTCCGTTGGGTCTCAGTTTCTTCCTCTGTGAAATAAGCAAGGATCAGTCTTAGACTGCCTTGCTTCCATCCCATGTCCTATCTAATCACAGGCGCAGGGTGTGGTGAAGGACCTGGAACCTGAGCTGCTGCGGCACCTGGCACAGGGCACTGCCTCCCTACTGATCGCCACCAAGGGAAGCCCCCAAGGGGAGCTGCGAGGGCAGGTAGGCAGATAGTGTGGGCCAATGGGATGGGTCAGAGTTGTGCAGGCACTGTTTGCCCTTCCTCTAGTCACTTGGTCTATCTCATTCCTGGGGGTGGTGGTATCCAGCTACTGGACTGGTTGGAAGGATGAAGTCAAAGTACACAGAGAAGGTGGCAGCTGACAACTGTCCCTGGCAGTGGGATGATCGCCATCATTAGTAGTATCCTCTTGGGGCTCAGGAACACACAGGGGGCCTGATATGTCTCAGGCTGTCTGGTTGCTGGTGGAGACTCACTGGGAAACCTGGGTGCACCCTCACCAGCCTCTCTTTCCAGGTGCACATTGCCAACCAGTGCCAGGCGGGTGGCTTGCGCCTGCCAGCAGCAGGCGCTGAGGGGGTGCCGGGTGTCCGGGATGCTGCCGCAGCCCCACTGCCGGCACAGCCTGCAGTGCTCGGCCCAGACAACCCTGTGCCTGCCAAACCCAGTGGCCCTGGGCGGCCCAGAGATCCCAACACCTGCTTCTTTGAGGGGCAGCAGCGCCCCCATGGGGCTCACTGGGCACCTAACTACGATCCGCTCTGCTCCCTCTGCACCTGCCAGGTAGGAGGTCAGGTCCTGAATGGGCACGCTGGGGCCTGGGATCTGGGCCAAGATGCCTGGCAGCCCTAGTCCACCTCCTTCCCGCCCCTCCGTGCAGAGACGCACAGTGATTTGTGACCCTGTTGTGTGCCCTCCGCCCAGCTGCCCAAGTCCCGTGCAGGTTCCCGACCAGTGCTGCCCTGTGTGCCCAGGTGAGTGCTCTGAAAGGGAGGGGAGAGTGACAGAGGAGGGTTTGCTGGTAAGAGAAGAGGGGGAGTACACTCTGACCCTCTGTGTTCACTTTACCTTTGACTTCATAGAAAAACACAGCGTCAGAGACCTGCCCGGGCTGCCAAGAAGCAGGGACCCTGGAGAGGGTGAGCGGGAAGTGTGTGTGCAGGGCTGGGGAATGCCTAGGAGTGGCTGGGTGGGACTAGGAGGGGGACAGAAAGGTGAGAGTATATATGGGGAGGGTGGGAGGCTGAGGGGCTCAGGTTTCAAGGGATACCTGATAGGCTTCATTAGAGTTACTTGCCCAGCATTGGGCTCTGGGGTTTGACTAGTATGGGGTTGGCCTGAGGTGCAAGCCTTGGTTGTGGGCCCAGCCAGTGAGTTCAGTACTAATGGCAGCTGGGCACTGTCCCCCACCAGGCTGCTATTTTGATGGTGACCGGAGCTGGCGGGCAGCGGGTACCCGGTGGCACCCCGTCGTGCCCCCCTTTGGCTTAATTAAGTGTGCTGTCTGCACCTGCAAGGTATGGCTGCCCAATCTTCTCTGGTGCCATAACCCAGCCGGGTCTGCAGAGATGGGGAGGGGGCTGCCAGGAGAGGAAAGGCCATCCTTGGTGAGGAGGACTCTAGGATGAAAACAATATGAGAAAAGTCCTTTGGGCTTTGAGAGTTGGCTTCCTGTAGGATACGGCAAGGGTTGGCTTGGGTGTGAATTCTGGCCCTGCCAGCTAACTAATGCCATATTAACCTCGGGCTCTTTCTGTACCTTCCTGAGCCTCACCTTCCTGTGCGATAAGCAGATATGGTAGCACCTACCTTGCAGGGTTACGATGAGGATTTGAGTTCAGGTATATAAACACCAGCCCCAGGGCCTCTGAGCAAGAGGCCTGGCATCTGTTACATTCAAGGTATGGGAAAGGAGAGGGAGAAAGTAGGAGGCTTATGTGCTCCCCTCCTTCCTGACACCCCTCACTCAATGGATCCCTACAGGGGGGCACGGGAGAGGTGCACTGTGAGAAGGTACAGTGTCCCAGGCTGGCCTGTGCCCAGCCTGTCCGCGCCAACCCCACTGACTGCTGCAAACAGTGTCCAGGTGAGGGGGGTGGGCACTGAGGCCTCTTGGGGCAGATAAGTTCCTTCACTGCTTTGTCCTGGGTGAGGGGATGCTTTGTGAGGGTGGATGGAAGGGAGTCCTCAGATAACTAAGCATTTATTGAGCACTGCTTTGTGCCTCGCCTGGGGCCAGGGCTCTAAATGGAAATAATGTGCATGTATTATGGGCTATGATGGGTTCCAGTTCCTGCCCCATCCATCCATCCATCCATCCATCCATCCATCCATCCATCCATCCATCCATCCATCCATCCATCCATCCATCCATCCATCCATCCATCCATCCATCTGTCCATTTGTCTGTCTATCCAAACCCAAATTTATTACCTATTAATTGCCAGAAGCTGCTAGGTGCTGGAGATTCAAAGACAAATAAAATCTGGTGGCCCTCACAGAACTCACTTCTGCTGACCCCTTTCTCTTCCCTCCCTCCTCCCTTCCCTTCCAACAGTGGGGTCAGGGGCTCGACCTCAACTTGGGGATCCCATGCAGGCCGATGGGCCCAGGGGCTGCCGTTTTGCAGGCCAGTGGTTCCCAGAGAGCCAAAGCTGGCACCCCTCTGTTCCCCCCTTTGGGGAGATGAGCTGTATCACCTGTAAATGTGGGGTAAGTGAGAAGTGGGGGGCTCATATGAGGGGGTCATTTTAAGGGCTTGGCCGCAGTGGGGAGACCTTCCCAGGGAGGGTGGGCCGAAGGCCTCTGCTCCAGCACTGTTGAGGATCCGGATTCTGCTCTGTCCTGCACCAGGCAGGGGTGCCCCACTGTGAGCGGAACGACTGTTCTCTGTCACTGTCCTGCACCCCAGGGAAAGAGAATCGCTGCTGCTCTCACTGCACATCCCGGCGGCGTAAGTGTGTGGGTCCAGCTGCTTTGGACCATGGGATGAGCCTGGGAGGGAAGGGGGCTTGCGCCAGGAACAGTGCCTTCTGCTGCCTAATTGCTGTTCCATTTCAGCCTCAAGGCAGCTTTGTGCACTTGTTATTGATTACTTTTTCTTTGCAAATGGATTTTTGAAGCCCAGAAGAATTAGGCAATTAAATTAAGGTTGCACCACTGCTATCTGCTGACTTGCTAAGAAAATTCTGACTTTTCTGGGACCAGAACAAAGATGTTCTGTCATCCCATTCCCTTTCTCTTTCCCCAAAGTCCACTCCCTTCCCTCTCCAGCAGCCCCAGAAAACAGGACAGTTCCAGAGCTGGAGAAAGAAGCTGAAGGCTCCTAGGGAGCAGCCTGAAGGCCACATGACCAAGAGGACCGGGCCTGGGTGGGGGGAAGGAATGGCACTGAGGACCTGCATTCTCCTGTGGGAAATCCAGTGCCTTTGGCTCCTCTTTTCTGCCTCTTCTCCCTCCCCCACTACCTCTGGGAACCACAACTCCATAAGGGGGCGGGGCAGCCAGGGCAGACCAAGCTCATGTCCACTCCAGCCCCTGCCCTGTCACCCTCTGGCCTCTCTGCCTTGGAAGCCCAACCCCTTCCCTTCTGTACATAATTTCACTGGCTTGTTGGGATTTTTAATTTATCTTTACTCAGCACCAAGGGTTCCCCCACCCCACTCCTGCTGCCCCTGAGCTGAGCAGAGTCATATTGGAGATTTTTGTATTTATTAAAACATTTTTTTCAGTCCTTGGGCTAAAGTTGTCTCTTTGTGGCCAGGGACCTGAGAGGAGGAAGGGAGAGAGAGAGGCACTCTGGCTCCAGGGGACCCCTGAGGAGAGGAAGGAGCCCTTAGACGGTAGTTGGCAGTCAACTTGCTTGCCGGATACTGCAGAGGGAATTGGCCAAAATGCTCACGTAGCCCAAAGTAGGACTTCGACATAAGTTCAGCTCTCCCTGGTCTACCTGTGACATTTTTGCTAACCCGTGTCTGAAGTTCCAAAGAGGGAAACAGAAGTCTCGTTAGGCTCTACTGTCTTTGTCTAAAGCAAGGCAAACACTTTCTCCTTGCTTTTCCTTCACGGAGCCTAACTGGGGCAAACCTGAATCACAGTGAGTTGGAATCAGCCCTGTCTGTTTCTTGACTGAGCTTTTCTTGAGACCAAGTGAGGCTCTGAATAAGCTGAGACCCCTGGTTCCTTTGTCTTATCCTGCCATCAGCAGCTGGGCATTTTCACAGCCCTCACAGGCTTGAGAGCTCACAGACTTATGAATCTGCAGCTCTGTTTTACATATAAATGATGTGAGATGTGCATTCTGGTAGGGTCCGGACAAAGGGCAATCCTAACCTAATTTGGGGCTATGTATGCCTTGTGTGCTTAAGTTGTTACCTTAGTCCATGGAGGCATTGAATTCCAGTTCTACTGTTAACTAGCCAAGTTATTTAACCTCGGTGTGTCTCTGGTTCCTTTCTGTAAAATAGATATCTCCCTCATAGATTCGATTGGCACTCGTGTGTCATGCAGCTCAGTGCCTGGCACTTAGT
This sequence comes from Uropsilus gracilis, assembly GCA_004024945.1. Classification (NCBI taxonomy): domain Eukaryota; kingdom Metazoa; phylum Chordata; class Mammalia; order Eulipotyphla; family Talpidae; genus Uropsilus; species Uropsilus gracilis. The sequence continues at coordinate 42,330 of PVHY01004750.1, forward strand.
AGGAAAGGGACTTTAGCAAGGTAGAATTTCTAGAACTGCTTTGTAATTGAAGACAGGGAGAAATCTGGGGAAAAGAGTGACAATGGGCTTCAAGTGTCTTGGATGTGATATTCTGCTGAATGCCCAAACTTGCCTAGGTTTTTTTGTACCTGGCCTAGTGTAGAGGCCAGGCTAGGGATGAAAGGGTGAGGAGGATGAGATGGTTGAACTCCACCCAGAGCTCTGGCAGGTCATGAGGGTCAGATAAGAAAGAAAAAGAGCAGGCAGGGAACGAGGCACATCTCTCCATACTTGGTGTCAATGAGGATTTGACCCAGAACTGGAGGCACTGGCAGTATCAGCCATCCTGGCAAGGGAGTTTGCTGGCAAGAAACGTTGAGAAGGGAAACAGATGCTTAGATTTAACATGATACACATGAGACTGGAGGGAAGGTGGAGACAGACGGCAACCACAGTGTGACTTGATGGGCTCTAGGAGGCAGGCACCCTGTGTGGACCAGAGCAGGGGTCCATCCATTGACAGCAGCTGAGCAGGCAGAGCTCTGCTCTCCTGAGACGCGTGTCCTGAAGCACCTTTCTCACCCCAATCTTAGTTCTAAGCAAAGCTGGCCAGCCCCCATGCCCTGTTGGGACCCCAGGGAGGCACATGGTGGCCAAGGTTCCAGTGCTGTGTCAGGCTCACGTAGCTTGGAAGCCCTGACCGATGGAAACCTCAAGAGGGCACCCCATGCTTTCCTCTTTAGGCAGCTGCACAACTTTAGCCTTTCTGCAGGACAGAACCAAATCAAAAATCCCTAAAATAACAAGAAAGCCAAAGATTTTTAGTATCTCACAATGGTGGCTCATAGGATTTCATATTACATCTCTAAGCCTGATGTGTGTCACTACTTTGCAGAAGATTTCCAGGGGCTCCAGATCTTCTCTAGCAGAAAGAGATGGAAGGTAACACACAGGGGTCCTGTTTGGCTAGAGGAGAATATACTGGGCGGTTTCAGTACAACTGATTATTGTAAGGACCAGTTTAGCTCCCATGTAGACAGTCCTTCACATTGCTACTTCCTAGTATTGCACCAACTCAGTCCTGCAGCTACCTCCTTTGTCCACATTTTATATGCCAAGTATAGAGTAGTGTGTGTGTGTGTGTGTGTGTGTGTTGGGGGGGGTGAGGGAGAGGGATGGTAGCTATCACTTGGTGGTGCTACTGGCTACCCCCAGTGCACTCTGGGCCAAGTCACCAGAGCAGTGTCTGCATAGGTTTTTTGAATAATTTAAGGCAATGACTTAAGAAGGATACTTTTCAAATCTTGGCCACAGACCAGTGGAAGTGCTTCTGGGCACCTTCTGGTGGGCAAGGGGACCAGACTAAGTGGAGTGGCACATGTGCTCACTGGTGGTGGGAAGTCAAGGGCCCCTGCACTACTTTCAGATCAGCTGTCCAACGTCTGGAAAAGTCTGCATTCCAAAGAATTGGTGGCCTTCAAAAAAGTTCCAGAAGAAATGATTTATTATGTGTCACCCTTAGACTTTTATTAAAAAAGTGGAGACTAGAAAAACAAAGGCGTGACACTTCTGATACTGGAGCCAGAGGACATAGAACAGTGACAGGGTTTCTCCTAAAGTCCTGACACCGGGACAAAGAAGGGGCCCACCACACTGGGGGTGACACATTTTAGTTCTTTGCATTTGGATTTTTGGTGGTTAGAAAGAACTACAGAACATGGGTGGATTATGAGAAATACTTGGTTGAAGATGACCAAAGGGAAGGAATTTGGGGGGCTTGTGTAATAATTGTAGCGTGCTGATGGGGGCACCCCTTCTGACAGTGTTTGGCTTTGATACGCATTTTTGTGTATAAAAGGGCAGTCAGAATTGCTTTTGCTCATCATAAAGATAATGAGTGTGGATGATTATGGTAATCTACAGATGTGTGAGGAAGAAAACAGCCCGCTGTTAGGAAGCAAGGATCACTGCTGCTGAGAATCACTGAGCATGCGCCTGAGTTTTAGCTGGTGGGGCTTCTGGGTCCTGCCTGGCATCTGTGTGGGGCTGTAATGTCTGTCCTTGACCTTTGAAGGTATTTGTATCAGTCACCTCTGGAGCTGGAGTACATATAACTAGAACAGAGAGGGGAAGCAGGAGATTGCATTTAAGGGAAATCTTGCCCTTTGTTTTTAAAATGGTTGTAGAGGGAAAGGCAAAGAAACGAAATCTTTTAAAATCCTCATTCACCAACTCGAAGAACTTGATAAATTGCATCAGTGGTTTGTTTGTTTGCTTGTTTTTTGAGACTAGGTCTCGCTATTTTTGCCTGTGGAACAGCAGGCTCTCGTTGCCTGGGGGGCCACAGATTCAAGCAATCCCCAGCCTCAGCTTCCCAGGTAGCTGGGATTACAGGCGCGCACCACCACGCCCAGCTATTTTTTTGGAACTAGGTCTCGCTACGGGTCCCAGGTGGCACTCGAACCGTGATCCCTAGCCCCAGCCGCTTCATAGGCTGAAGCTTACAGGCATGAGCCACCATGCCCGGCCTTGCATCAGTGGTTTGATTTTCAGCAGCAAGTCATCTGGAGCCCACCAGTGGTCTCAGCACCTCACTGAGCGGGTTAGGGGACCTGGAGGTTGCCCCATCCACATGTGGGCAGCAGAGGCTGGCCAGTGGAGCTGTCTCCTGGTGGGCTGAAACCCCTGCTGCCCCTGGGAGGGGTCATTCACAGTTGCTTCTTGTACACCTGCCTTGCCTGGGCTGGCTCTTGACTGAGATGCCAGGCTTTTCCTCTTCTTTTGAAGTTGCCTGAGTTTTGGGTCCTGCCACAGGGATGGGGTCCTCACTCCATTTGTGTAGGGGGTTAGAGGGGGCCCAGGTGAGGCAGCAGGTGTCAGCAGCAGAGGAGCTTCCTGAAAATCAGCCCATTAAGTCCTTTTCCAGGCAGGGGCTGGAGTGGCTGCTTTTGGGGTACTGAGAAGCCAGCTGTGTCAGGAACAGGTTGTTCCAACCTAGAAACTAAAGACCTCAGGAGTGTGGTTGTTGAAGCCGGACACAAGATTGGGGCAGGTGGCCAGGGTGTTCACTTCTATACTCATGGCAAGGAGATCCTGGTGCATGGCCTGTCAAAGTTGCTGCCCTCCCTGGGGGGTGGGGGGGGTGGAAGGTGCCTGCCATGGAGGCCTCCACTCTGGGGAGAGATGAAGGAAGGTGCAAGCTGGTGTTTAGGTACTTTTGGGGAGCATTGATGTCTGTATACATGCACACACATATGAAATATGTTATGTGTGCGTGTGGAATATCTACTTTCTCTTGTCTTTTTTTTTTCTTTCTTTTTCCCTAACCCTAACCCTAATGGAATAGCTACTTTGTATTGTCCTTTACAGCCATACTTTTTCCCCCTCCATACTTGTTTTTAATATGAAGCCTTCAGCTTTAGTGATCACTGTTTTATTCTTCCTGATGTGAATCTGAAAAAAGTAATGAATTTATTCTTTAAAGCCCAAACCTTCTGGAATCCTTTCTGCCTTTTAAGTGGGTAGGGGTCGAGACATATTCTTTATACTGATCTGGAAGGAGAGTGGTGGTGGGGTATAGCAAGCAACAAGACAAGAGACCACAGAGAAAAGAGGTTGCAGAGACATGTCCCATGGAGTAAAGACCTTTGCCTGTGTACTGCTTATTGTACAAATAATCAGTTTAAATAATCACCTTTAAATGGCTACTGATTGTGTTCAAAATGTACAAAATGATGTAAGGGAATAGTTTCTTCCTCTCCCTGTTCCCCCAGACCCTTGAATCCAGGTCCTCTCTCCAGAGACCAACCATTACTCTTTTGTACAAGAAAGTCTTTAAAGAATAAGGATGTCTAAGATTCTAGTATAAGTTGTTTGCACTGCTGTGCTATTGACCAGGTTTCCTAACTTTAGTGTGCATATGATTTACCTGGGAGGCTTTTTAAAATGCCAATTATAATCTAGAAGGTCTTAGAGAGGAGACCTGAGATTTTGCATTGCTGAGAAGATCCTAAGCAATGCTGATGCTTCTGTGAATGAGTGAGAGGGTCTGTGTCTTCACATTTTCAGCAAGCCTGCCATACTACCAATCAAGGTCTTGTGTAAGTTTATTCATTCTAATAATATTTTCTGAACATACTTTTCCCCCGAGGCACTACTCTAGATGCTGGGCACTCCACAGTGAGTCAAATTGACAAAACCTCTGATTATGTGGAATTTAAAATCGATTTGAGAAGAGGATCGATAAATCCCATAAGATAAATCTATTATAGAACATGCCAGAAGAAGATGGTACTATAGGAAAAACTAGAAGCGTAAGAAAGGGAATTGGGAGTCCCGAGGAAGAGGATCTTGGAATAATTTTAATAAAGATGGTCACAGGATGCTCTGAGAGGTGACATTTAATAAAGACATGAAGGAGAGGAGGGAATGAACTAGGGGCATATGTAATGATTTGTAAGAAATTATGAATGGGGTCAAGTTCCTTGACAGGAGAGAAGAGACACCTGTTGTAATTGCGAGACTTGCGAAATCAATCTGTCAGTAGATACCAGAGCTCGGAGCCAGGAGGGATTCTGAGAAAAAGAGACTTTTGGGATATTAGGGAGAAAACAGGATCAGCACAAGAACAGAGGTTGAGGTTTTGTTTGTTTTTTATTTATGTTTTTTGGAGTAAGTGAATTTATGTCCCTTATATGTCTTAGGGCTATAGATTCATGCCTCTCCTAATGTATTTTACCACTCCAAGCCCACCTCCAAAACACCAATCATCTTCCATTGCCCCCCCCTCCACTCCAACCCCTTACACACCCCTTCTGGTAGCCACAGTGCTGCAATCAGAGTTCTAGGGTTTGTTTCAGTTTGTTTTTTTGCTTTGCTTTTTTATGTTTAGAGGATGAAGTTTTGATTCAATTAATATTTTTTCTACTAGCACTTGAATCATGTGCTATATAAAGATGCAATGTGACTGGAGTCAAAGAAATGCCTGTCATCCCATACAGTCAGGTCACATCCATTAAAGTGTCACTTATGCTTATAAGATACAAGCCACCCAGGCATTTGGGAGTCTGGAAAAGGGGAAGGAAGGAGGAGGGTCTGTACAAAAAGGGGAAGGAATCTTTTTTTTTTTTTTTTTTGAGACTAGGTCTTGCTATTTTTGCCCGTGAAACCACGGGCTGTCGTTGCCCAGGGTACCACAGACTCAAGCAATCCCCAGCCTCAGCTTCCCAGGTAGCTGGGATTACAGGCACACACCACCACGCCCAGCTATATTTTTTGGAACTAGGTCTCCCTACGGGCCCCAGGTGGGACTTGAACCATGATCTCTACCCCCGGCCGCTTCATAGGGTGAAGCTTACAGGCACGAGCCACCGTGCCCGGCCTAAGGGGAAGGAATCTTAGTGTAAAATCTCTACTAGGAAAAGGCTGCAATTTAAGCACATACTTTGTGGTGGGAAATGTTAAGAGGCCAAAATGCCATATGAAATACAAAGAGGTTTCCAGGTTGGCAGACAAGGCACACTGTAGTATGAAAATCTCATTACTTGTCACCCAAGGAAGCAGTCAGCAGAAAACACAAACAGGCTCTGGAAACTCTGAGAAAAGGGACTGATGTAAAAGATGGGGAGCAAAAGAGTGATGGTCAAATAAGGGGAGGTACCTGGTATTCTCACCCTGGAAGGGCAGACTCCAGATATTGTTGGAAGACAAAAGTTGCTTCATCCCTACCCCTCCCTGCCTCCCCCACCACAGTGCTAGCAGTTGAAACCAGACAAGACCCAGCCTGTCTTCCCAGAAAAGTGGGGAGTCCATCTGGGGTGAGCCCCCCTCAGTACCCCGGACTCAGGAGGTCTAAAGTACATTGACTTTTGGTATTCTCCCCCCCCCTCCACTTGACACAAACATTGCTGCACCTGCTGGCTGATGTCTGAAATTCTTTTAGTAGACAGTTGTCTTTTCACATCTGGGAATTTTAAAATGCTAACCACTGGGCAAGATATTAGGTCATTGGCTAAAGCATAATCTACTAGTCAACAAATGTAAATATTATGTCAGAGCCTGTCTACTATTTTTTTTTGGGGGGGTGACAATGGAAGAATTAGAAACATGGTAGAAAATGGGTGACTGAAGGGTGAAGGGGAACCTCAGAGCCAGGCTGGGATGTTGCCGGGCTCTTTCCCTCTGACAGCTGGCAGGGGAATAGTTGCTGTGTGAGGAGGAATTTCTGACCTGCACATCTGTGCTCTCCTCAGCTTAGTGGGAACTCAGCCACTCAGACATATGATTCACATCAACTGTGTTTTTCATGAGTTTAGAAACTCTCTCTCTCTCTCTCTCTCTCAAGCAATGCTGATGTCATTATGAAGGAACTTTCTCTCAGGTTCCAACTGAGGTTATCACTTAGGTTTCAACCAAAGTGTCAGTGAATGTGACACCAGGGAAGATCCTCAAACAGGTTTTTAACATCTCTCCCCCTCCCCCAGAGATAGAGGGAGGAGGGAACTTTCTGACAGAGATAAAGGAAATTGCATTTTTGTTTTTTTAAAAAAATCATCAGTGTAGTGACTCTTCATTGGAAAAATTTTGGGAAACAGAAAAATAAAATGAAGAAAAATTAATTACTTAATAAGATAAAACACAATTAGAAATAATCCACATCATTTTTGATTTTTTTCCCTCTAATCTTTTTTTTTACCATTTGGACTTTATTTCTAATAAACTATCTTTTTAAATTATAAAACTGATATTTTAGAAGTAGACATTGTGGTTTAGGAAAAAAAGCCAGAAAAATCCTCGGTAGAGAATACAGTTTTTTGACGTCTTCTCATTCTTACACAGGTTTTGTTGATTTTGTCTTTGTTTATAGTTTCTATTCTTTTTGTCACTTGATGATAACTATCACACATTTCATGAGTCTCTGCTGGACTGATGGAGCTTTACCAGAGAAAGTGCCTATTTTTTCACATCTGGGTGAAGCCAGAGGACAAGCTGAAACTCCATGGCCTGAGCATCATCTTGGTGAACGCACTTGTCTGGCCTAGTCAGGAATGAGGAGGCAATGAGGATACCTGCCATGGAAACAGGAAGAGCCATGAGTGAGCTGGAAAGTGGCAGTCAGAGGGAGTCAAAGATGCAGTGCTGGGGAGGGCATTCCCCCTGAAATGGGTCAAAAGCTGCTCCAGACCTGGACTCACTCTCTCCGCATAGCTGTGGTTACTTTAATAGTTTACAATGTGTGTATTCATTTTTGTTGCTAAGAAGACTCAGTTGAGTCTATTTGGGCTCAGTAGATGCCATTTTGTGAAGAGAAAAGAGGCAGCTGGGGGGGGGGGGCTAGAGCCTGAGGAGTAAGAGTGGCCTTTGTTAATGGCCTTTTGGTCACTTGACCTCCATTGCCTCAGTTTATTTACCTATGAAATCTTCATAAAATGGAATGAGTCTTGAACTTTGTGCCCACTTGTGTCTGTGCAAGTATCTCCTCCTTTCTTTTTCCTAACAAATCTGTCCTTTAAAAAAAATTTTTTTTTTTTTGAGACTAGGTCTTGCTATTTTTGCCCCTGGAACCGCAGGCTCTCGTTGCCCGGGGTACCACAGACTCAAGCAATCCCCAGCCTCAGCTTCCCAGGTAGCTGGGATGACAGGCGCACGCCACCACGCCCAGCTATTCTTTTGGAACTAGGTCTCACTACGGGTCCCAGGCGGGACTTGAACCGCGATCCCTAGCCCCGGCCGCTTCATAGGCTGAAGCTTACAGGCACGAGCCACCGTGCCCGGCCGTTTTTTAAAATGTTTTTAAAAAATAATTGGATGTCTTGAACTACCTGTAATTTAGTATAATGGGTTGGGTTCAAGGCCTCACATATTTTGACTGTGTGACCTTGGAGTCATTTGACCTATCCTGAGTCTCAGTTTACCACAATATGGTGATAATTGCAGCTATCCCCTAGATTATTATAATACCTGTGGAAAAAGTATGTAAGGTGTTTGGTGTTAGAAAGGAGAATTAGGAAGAAAGAGACTTGAAGACTAGCAAAGAAACAGGTTCTTTATTTGAGAACAAACCACATGCACACAGCCAAGAGCAGGAGCCGTGGGAGCTGAGTGGCTTAGCTGCATGGCGGTATCCTTTTATCTGACCCCAGAGTGGGGGCATTTGATCAGATCTGTGATGCTTTTCTGATAGTTCAGTGGTCCAGGAAATGGGGACTAAGGTGATAGGTTTCCCTCTGGCCAAACTTAGGTGGCATGGGGGGAGGTGGGGTTTTCTGATAAATAGGAAGGTATCTGGGAGAGAGATCATCTTTTCATTTGGCAAATAGTTGGCACTCAGTGATGTCACGGCAACTGGATCTAGTGGGTGTGAGAATCATTAGGGAGTTATAAAATGCTGTGCATCCCTGTGAAAAGATAAGGTTATTTCTGGACTAGAGGAAACTGTGCTCAGGCCTCCATTATGTGATGGCACAAAAATTACTACCATGTCTTGCTATTTTTGCCTGTGGAACCGCAGGCTCTTGTTGCTTGGGGTACCACAGACTCAAGCAATCCCCAGCCTCAGCTTCCCAGGTAGATAGGATGACAGGCGTGCTCCACCACGCCCAGCTATTTTTTTGGAACTAGGTCTCGCTACGGGCCCCAGGTGGGACTTGAACCGTGATCCCTAAGCCCCGGCCGCTTCATAGGTTGAAGCTTACAAGCACGAGCCACCGTGCCCGGCCCCCACTCTTCTTTCTTAGCCATGGAGGAAGCACACTTTTTTTTTTTTTCCTTTTTTTGAGACTAGGTCTAGCTATTTTTGCCCATACAACCTCAGGCTCTTGTTGTCTGGGGTACCACAGACTCAAGCAATCCCCAGCCTCAGCTTCCCAGGTAGCTGGGATTACAGGTGTGCGCTATCACGCCCAGCTACTTTTTTTGGAACTAGGTCTCACTACGGGCCCCAGGCGGGACTCGAACTGTGATCCCTAACCCCGGCCACTTCATAGGCTGAAGCTTACAGGCATGAGCCACCGTGCCTGGCCTTAGGAAGCATACTTTCTTGCTGGGAATGAGGCTAAATCAAATTATGTAATTAAGGGATGAGAGAGGCAGGATACGGGGGTGGGGGGGTGTCGTCTCTAGGACTGGAGGGACATATGCAGGAAAGTAAAGGTGGAATAGCAAGAACTTTCATACATAGTTGGTGGGGATGAAAAAAGAGGAAAAATAGTTTGGTAGTTTCTTAGAAAGTTAAACATATAATACAACCCAGCAATTTCACTCCTGTTAGGAGTCGTGTGTGGAATGAAGAAGAAATTGAGACAGAAGAGATTGAATAGTGATCTGTGAGGCTAGCCCACAGAACAGGGATCTTGGGAAGCATGTCCAGGTCCAACTTTAATGAAGTTGAGAAATCCCTTATATACCCCATCAAGGAAATGTTGCAATGATGTAATGAGGAAGTAGCAAGGCGTATGTGACATGCAGCAGGGAGGATGCAGGGAGCACAATAACAGGTAAATTTAACTTTGGGGGCAACAGTCATTTACTAGTAAGTCATATATCTCTTGGGACATTCCAAAGAGACATTCACCTGTGTCACAGGTGAGAGACTGGCTATCGACCACCCTCTAGTGTGCCAGAGAGAGCTAGAAAGATAGGAGGTGTTCCTCTTATCTGAAGCTCCATCTCTCTTCCTGATTCCATGTTCTACACACACACTCCTACTTATTTACCTGGTGAGATGAAATGAAAATTGTTTCCATAAAACCCTGTATGTGAATATTTATGGGAACTTTATTAATAAGTGGGAACAACCCAAATGCTTCCATCAATGGAAGAGATGATGATGGGTGGTATGTATCATCCAGTGGGACAGTGTTACTGAGCAGGAAAGTGTCATGCCTGCTCATAAGTGCACCAGCATGGATGAATCTCAACATTCATTATGCTCAGTGACAGAAGTCAGACTGAAAGGCTACATACTGTATGGTCTATTCAGATGGCATTCTAGAAGAGGCAAAACTATTTGCACAGTGGGTCTGAGGGACTGGCGTTGAGGCAAAGGTTGAATATGTAGGCGTATAAGGAAAAGTTTTGGGTACTGGAATAATTCTATTTCTTGATTGTGATGGTGTTTACATAACTGTGTACATTTATCAAAAACTCTCAGCCAATCACTAAAAAGGACAAATTTTTATAGTTTGTAAATTATGTCTTCATGCAAATTGGGGGGAAAATGAACACATGTCATTTAGAGGTTCCCAGTCAAGTTTCTGGGCCCTAAATCAGTCATCTGTAGAGATCTCCATTCAGCAAGGTGCAGATGAAAAGCAGGCCCTCTTTCCTTTGTTATAAACCAAAGGGACCCCTTGTCCCTCTCTTTGGACAGCTGTGTGTAGGTGGGTGAATTGGGCTCAACTCATTGGGTACTCTTTCCTGGGATTGCGCTCTTGAGAATATTTCACCAAAGGTTTGAAAATGGAGGCTGGTGCATTGACAGCGTGAAGGGATGTTCCTGGGCTGAGACCTTGCATCCTTGTTACTGCTTCAAAGAGCTTCCTACTCCTTCTCCTAACAATTCCACTTTTTCTTACAATGGCTGGAGTTGATTTCTGTCATTTGCTCTCAGGAAACTTGATGATACAAATTGGGTAAGGGCAGCTATAAATGAGAAGGGAGAAAATAGAAGATTGGGAAAGAGGAATAAGAAGAGAAAAGTAAGGACAGCCAAGTAGATGGAGCCATGTAATGCATCCAAGGCAAACCAAGCTAAGGGAACTTGTCACTGGTACAAGGATGTGTGTGTGTATGTGTGTGTGTGTGTGTATGAGATCTGGTCCTGATACTGTGCACTGCAAGCAATGCACCATGGCTCTCCCACTGTTGTCTTTGTGGGTCTGTTATGATTGCTAATAAACTCATTCTGTCCCCCCCTTCTGGACTAATGATATGATGAATAACATTAGTTATTGTCTGTCAGGGCCTGCCCTGTGGTGTGCATTCTTAATTTTATCCACAACACCCACAACAATTATTTCTACCTTACAGAAAAAGGCTCTGCAACTTAGATCAGGCAAGGCAAGCAGAGTGTGTGACTGTGTGAGGATTTGAAGCAGGTCTGACTTAGGAGACAAGATTCAAGGGCTTATTTCAGTTTAAGGGAGGGAACAGGTAGTCCAAGCATTCCAGATACAGTACCCAGGATTTGGCCCCTTGAGGAAGGCTTCACAGGGCCTCATCTAGTTCACAGCATTCTCTAGCAAGTCATTTCAGTCATCCAAGACCTTGAAGAGGCACAGATGGGGCCAGGCTTGGTGGCTTGTGCCTGTAAGCTTCAGCCTATGAAGCGGCCGGGGCTAGGGATCGCGGTTCGAGTCCCACCTGGGGCCCGTAGCAAGACCTAGTTCCAAAAAAATAGCCGGGTGTGGTGGTGTGCGCCTGTAATCCCAGCTACTTGGGAAGCTGAGGCTGGGGATTGCTTGAGTCTGTGGTACCCTGGGCAACAAGAGCCTGCAGTTCCATGGGCAAAAATAGCAAGACCTAGTCTCAATAAATAAATAAATAAATAAATAAATAAATAAATAAATAAATAAATAAATAAATAAATAAATAAATAAATAAATAAATAAATAAATAAGAGGCACAGACAGGGCAGAGGAGCAGTTCTGACCTGGGTCTTTTATAGAACACCTATGCCTGACCCCTAAACCAAAGTTCTAGATCTGGATCCTGGTAGCAACAGTTTAAAGTAGTTCCTCAGGGGCTTCTGATACAGGGGGTCCAGGGACAAAGGCAGCCCCGGGAGATCAAGAGGGGTGATGGTGACACCAGGGGCAGAATCCTCAGAGCAACCAGCCTGGGAAGGTTTAAGAGCAGTGCTGTAATGTTATCTGGGCTGTGAGCAGGTGCTTTGAGGGTTGAGCCAGAGCACTCCTGCTTATCCACAGAAGTGTCCCTAACCACACAGCCTTGTGGGTTCTGGATAACAGTACTGGTTTGTTTGCAGTGTGCTGGGTCCATTGCTATTACAAGGTAGGGCCAAAGGCTTTCCCTTTGTTGTGTTTCTCTTCTCTGGGGTGAAGAATGGAAACGGAAACCAGGATGGGGCAGGAAGTCTCACTGAAATTGGAGCAGCTCCCTGAAGCACCATCTTGTCACATGGGGCTTGTCTTTCTTTCTTTTTTTTCTTTTGAGACCAGGTCTCACTATTTTTGCCCGTGGAACCGCAGGCTCCTGTTGCCCATGAGACCACAGACTCAAGCAATCCCCAACCTCAGCTTCCCAGGTAGCTGGGATTATAGGTGCGCGCCACCACGCCCAGCTATTTTTTTGGAACTAGGTCTCACTACGGTGCCCCAGGCGGGACTCAAATGGCGATTCCTGGCCCAGGGCCATGGCTTCCTAGGCTGCCACCTACAGGATGTGCCGCCATGCCCGGCCTGGGGCTTATCTTTCTGAGGCTGGGGCCAGGAGCTTGGAGGCTGTGAGGAACAGGCATTGGTCTGGTTGCTCTGAGGTCAGTTTGCTTTTGGACTACTCACCATGCTTGCCCAACCTTGATCCCTTCTTCTAGAACCCGTGGGGACTCCGTACTGGAATGCTTCAGCCCCCAGATACCCATGGGTCATCAGCCTTCTTTGACCCAGGTTGTCACGTAGGTTGGTATGAGGTCCAAGCAGTGTCAAAATCTTGTGTAGGAAGAGCTGTGGGCCTGAGGGCAGGAATTCTCATTTCCCTGGCATTTCCAAAGTTCGCTCCAACGATGATGGGTAAGAACAGTGGTTAGTAGAGATTGGTGGGTAGAGATGTTCCCTTTGCTTGAGATGGTTTCACTTGAGTTTCTGTCAATTATTTCTAAGCATGCCTGACCAATACCACTGATCTTGGCTCATCTGCCACAGTGCCCTCTTTTCGATCCCTACTCTTCCATGCTTTTCTTTGGAATCTGTTATCTGGGCTTAGAGATATTCAGTCCCAACCTGGCTGTTTTTGAGCCCCAAATCTCTGGAGAGGGAATAAACCAGAGGATGATGTCACACAGGAACATCGTGGCTTCCTGGGACCCACCTCTGGGGGTGTGGGCATGTAGGTGGGCTGAAGAATTTGCAGACAGAGAGGACCATTGTGAGCCAGCGAGGCACCCTAGAGCTATTTCCTAAAGGCCAACTAGTGCTCTTGGAATGGGTACATTTTTGTGTGGGCAGCAGTGGAACTGCGTCATTGATAACTTGTCTTTCCCTGCAGATGCCAGGACCTGTCTGTACTGGGACCCTTCTCCTCTGAGCCCTTTGCTCTTTCCTGGGCTCCCTCTCCCCTCCCCCCACTCTAACCAAGGCCCTGATCCTTTGAGATCCTGCCTTCTGGGATCTTTTCATCTAGCAAGAGAGAGCTGACATGTGTACGAAGTTCCCATGACACTGAGCAGGGACTTCTGGGGACGGCAGAGACCTAGGGATGGATGAATGTACAGTTGGAACAGCTGGTGCATGCCTGGGAATTCAGCATGCATGTAACCCCACCTTGGTACGTGCCTGCCTGCAGCATGGTATCCTGCTTTCACACTGCAGGAGTGTTGTTTCAGAGACCAGTTCAATTTCAGTCTCTCAGAAGAAGAAAGCACCTCCAGCACTGGTATGAGGGAAGGAGTGGGCAGGGGATCAATCTTCAACCCTCCTGGTTTTGGTTCTGTCTTCACCAGCACCCTCTTCACTTCTCCACTTTCAGAGGGATCTGGTGCTATCAATTCCAGAACCACCTGGCTATTCTAGGCTGTAAATAAAGATTTTTTTTCTTTACTTGTCCTACAACTCAGGATTGAGAGCTCCTGGGTCTGTGCATACCTTTTGTCTAGTTGCTCTGCAATTTCTAAAGTGTTACTGTTGATATTGCTCCTGTTTTCCTTTTCCTTATAGAGTTTTTAATTTTAGAAAAAGAAGAAAGGAATTAATGTGAGCTCAGTTTCCCACCATTAAGCTACCAGAATGATCTTTCTAATATTAAATGGATTACCTCTTTCTTCTGCTCAGAGTGCTTCCACGGCTCCCTGTTGGCAGCAAGATAGAAAACAAATCTGGTGCATGGTTTTTTTGAGGATCTGGCCCAAATTAGAGTTTACCTCAGAGTTTACCTCTCACAGATCAGACTATTCTGGACTCTATTAATTTTAATGAAACAGCAATTTCAGTATACCTACGACAGAAAGAATGAAAAGTTTACTTCTGTTCCCTTATAAATGCCAAAGCTAGTATTTACTATCTCCTGCATCACTTCACTTTTAGTTCTTTTTCTTTGTGAAACTAATTGCTGAATGACCCTGAACTGTGCTCTATAGTTGGGGCTCAGTGACGGTGTGTGTGTGTATGTGTGTGTGTGTGTTCACACCTGTGGCCCTCAGCCCTGAGTTGCTGCAGGGAATTTCCGGTTTATGTTGCAGGCTAAGAGAAGACAGCCTCCTTTTTTGTGTTCTTTCTGGGACATAAATTGCAGCTGGTAGTAAAATTTGTTCAACTTCTCTGACTACTAAGGCACACTGGACCACACAGATGCTTACTTAGCTGAGGTAATCCTAAGAGACCGCCTCCAAAAGAACAGATTTTTCCTTCCATGTATTAGGGAGACAGGTTACCCCAAATGAGGGGGAATTGGTATTTATTTTCTCTTCTCCCATAATAATAGCATGAGGGAATTGTCATTAATAAGTGGTTTCCTTTGGTCAGCCTTCCAGAAAAAGAGACTATATTGATGTATTTATTGTTGTATAAAAAATGCCATGATAGTGCAAAACAATGGTACTTCACTGGAAACAAAACAAAACAAAAGCAAAGAAACAGTTTATCTGGTTTTGAATCCATGCTCCACTATCTATGAGTTGTGCAGCCTTGGACAGGTTGTTAAACCCCTTTGTGTTTTAATTTCATGATGATCATAATTGTATCTACCTAATCATTATAGTGGGAATTAAATGAGATACTATACCTAAATCACTGAGAATAATGCTGAGCAAAGGGAAATAGTATGCAAATATTATTTAATTGCTATTATTATTTTTTTTTTGAGGCTAGGTCTCACTATTTTTGCCCATGGAACCGCAGACTCACGTTGCCTGGGGTACCATGGACTCAAGCAATCCCCAGACTCACCTTCCCAGGTAGCTGGGATTACAGGCACACGCCACCATGCCCAGTTATATTTTTTTGGAACTAGGTCTCGCTTTGTGCCCCCGGTGGGACTTGAACTTGATCCCTGGTCCCTGCCGCAGCTTCCTAAGCTGCTGCTTACAGGTATGTGCCACCATGCCTGACCAATTTAATAACTATTAGCTACTATTATAAATACAAAAAAATTGTCATCATGAATGACCGCAAGAGAACATTAGGACTATGGGGGTTTTGCTAAGAATCGCTCATAAAAGATAATGGACGCTCTTCCTTATGTGTTTCCTTCAAACTTTTCTCTTTATTGGTTTTCTGATTCAACCACATAGAACTACTCAGACTCGCCAGACACTGAACTAATTTCTCTTACATCCTTCTGCTGGGAGTAGCTATTCTGCCTTTTCGACTCTAGCAAGATTGGCCTACTCACTGGTTTTCAAACAGGTAACTCCAATGCCCACCTAGAAGCCTAGCATTGGCTGTTTTTCCTTTGCCTGTAATGTTCTTCCTCCACATCTTCATGTGATGGTGCGGACTTGCTTCTTTCATTGTTGCACTCAAATCCTGGCTCTTGTCAGCCCTGACAATGCCCTCCACCCAGGAACCACCTGCACTGGAGCAAGTTAGCTTTATTGCTTATACAGTGAAGGAGAATACACACCATAGGGATCTGAGAGTTCTTCAGTATGGGGGTGTCAGGAAGGAATTATGGGATTTGGATTTGTTTTTGTCTAGATCCATTATGGCCACAGAGTGGCCTTGTCTGGTGTTGATGTTCTGTGAAGTTGTTTATATTCAACAGGAGACTGCCCAGCCTATCTGTGAGCACCAGGCCGAGACCTGGATGTCAAGGACTGCTTTCCTCTGTATCATTACTGAATCCCCAGTACAGAGAACAGAAACTGGAGGAAAGGGTGGCAGGTGTTGAATGAAAACAAGTTGAACGAATCGATGAAGTTTGTTTTTGGCAAATTCTTAGACTTTACAGCCAAGCACCAGTCAGAAGCCCCTCCTCTGAGATGCTTTGACGACCAATCCAAGGCAGACACAGCGAGCTGCTGCTCTCTTCCAAGCAGTTAGCGAAGAGCACACCACAAGCTCTCCCCACTGTGCTGTGAACACCTGGGGGGCAGACATCACTCCCTTTCCCTTAGAATCCCAGTGCCAAGCATGGAGCAGGCGCCTGACAACTTACTGCCTGATCAGCTGAATGCCTAACTTGATGGGGCTTAACTTTAGCCTCTGGCTGGGTCTCCAGAATTCTCTGTGTGTTCCCTGAGAATATGGTCTTAGGGTTCTTGGTGGGAAATAGTTGAACAAGAGACTTCATGGCAGCAGCAGCTAGAAGGCATGTTTGTGAGTCTGTGACTCTCAGGGACAGCTTTAAGCTGCAGGACTTTGCCCACCAGGTGGGGCCTCTGCCAGTGATCATATCTGGGCCTGGCTCCTCCTCACAACTCTCCTGGTCCCTACCACACAAGGGCAGAGGAGGCTGATGGAAGTCTTCTGTTGTCAGCAGTGGGATAAGAAGGGGCTATAAAAGCTCAGGCACCTCCAAAGCAGGGACCACAGGTAAGGGAAACAGGGACTTATCTGACTTTTTGCTTCTGTTCTTGAAGCAACCCATTCAAGAATGTACAGTATTATTCTTGTTTTACAGCTGGGGAAACTGAGACATAGGTTAGGTAACTTGCCTAGAGACACACAGCTGGTGAGTGATAGAGGTGGGATTCAGACCTACATCTATCTAATCCCCAAGCCCAGGTTCTGGACTCCTGTTGAGTCTGTCTTCCTACAGTCCTCTGTGTGGCCTCAGTAGGAGGTGGTGTGGGAACATTTGAGTTAAACAGTTCATTCAAAGTGCTCACTGGACCAGAAGTCAATAGTCCGATGTTCAAAAGTAGCTGCCTTCACAGAACATACCTGAACGGAGTGAGCTACCTTCTGGAACTTTAGGGGATGGTAGAAGAATTCCAGTCTCTTGTCTGTGAGATCTTTGGGTTGCCTGTGCCATCTCCACAGGTCCCAGGTCTGTCAGAACTAGCTGTACGTGGAAAAAACTTCAACTACTGTCGGCATTTTCTTGGTTGCGTACGCTGCAGTTGCTCTTGTGACCACTAGGGGGAGGCACACCTCTGCGCCTCTTCAGCAGCTACCACGGTGTCAGGGCCACTCCCTGCTGTCATCCTCAGTCCCAGATCTGCCCTAAGGTGAGAGGCGAGGATGCTGGTTAGGCCTCATCTTCCTGTGCCCTTCCCTTTCAAAGAACAACTGGCAGTGTGTGTGTGCGGTGGGGTGGGGGGTGGGGATGGAGGGGGTGGACGTGTGACTTAGGAACACATGCTGTCTTCCTCCTTTATCCTGATGAGGAAACATGTTCTTTCAGAACCACTGGCCTTCAGCTAGTATTCATAGCAAAACTCAAGTATAAAGGCCCCACAATTTTTTATAAAATGACCTCTCCTCTTTTACATTTAATAAAAGGAAGCAGAGCCTTCTCTATAGGGATGGAAACCACAGGATCCAGTTCTTAACTTTTAGCCAATATGGTACAGTGAGTTCATGCTATATAGCCTGTGTCCTCTATTCCAAGCACATAGCAATAACAAATAACCAAGAAAAAAAGAGGATAAGCAGAAGGACATAGTTGGACCTGAAATCAAGATGCAAACTTCTGTGTACAAAAATGTGACCAGAAATGTGAAGTGTGAGTGGAGTCAGGAGCCTGGTGGTCTCAGGATCTGCAAGCAGCGATAGCTGCCAGGGAAAAGCTCCTGGTAGTGAGGTAAAGTGCTCCATCCAAGGTTGAGGACAATAGCCAGTCTCCTTGAAGCCAGGGGTGGGGTAAGGCTCCCTCTGCTTGTGGGAAGAAGAAGGAAAGAAAGCCATCAGTCCACATCTAGTCCTGGGCTTGAAATGCAGGAAGATGATGACAGATTCTCGATTAGGAGCTGAGCCAAGCACCCTCTGGCTACATGCCTGGATGTGGAATATCCTCATACCACAATAGAGTGAGAGTCTTAACATGCTTTTTCTAAGATCTGGTTCTCAACTGAGTCTGGGGTACCAGCTGAGGACAGTTAGAGACTCGAAAAATCAATATAAAATAAAAATGAAAAGTCCTCCAACTCTGCATGAGGTTGTAAACCAAAGTATATGAAAAATACTTAATGATAAGAACAGAATTAGCATTAAGAATATGAATACATTCCAAATTAGTTTTGTAAAGTCTGATATAGAATTAAAAGTCATATTCCGGATGCTCAAAAAGGCAAATTAACATCTACTGGAAATTAACAGGAAATGAATGCAGACAGGAATGAAATGAGAACAAGTAGATATAAAAAGACTCTGTTAGAAATCTTGGCAATAAAAACATTGATCATCAAAATATACAATAGAATTACTTGAAGTCTGAATATGAAGAAAGAATTAATGAGAAAACATAATTAGGAATGAACGTCAATATAGTACACAGAAACAAAAATCAACAACATGTAAGGGCAATTATGAGACATGAAGGATAACTTATATGGAAGACTGTTAATCTCTCATAGGTGTTTTAGAAGAAGAAAATGAATACAATCAAGATGAAGAAATATATGTGGAAGTGGTACAATAGATATTTCTTTGGGGAAATTGCAGAGCATCAAAGGGGAAGAGAAAAATACCTTTTATTTTTTTATTTATTTATTTTTTGAGACTAGGTTTCGCTATTTTTGCCAGTGGAACCGCAGGCTCTCATTGCCCGGGGTACCACAGACTCAAGCAATCCCCAGCCTCAGCTTCCCAGGTAGCTGGGATTACAGGCGCGCGCCACCACGCCCAGCTATTTTTTTGGAACTAGGTCTCGCTACAGGCCCCAGGCAGGACTCAAACCGCGACCCCTAAGCCCCGGCCGCTTCATAGGCTGAAGCTTACAGGCACGAGCCACCGTGCCCGGCGAGAAAAAGACCTTTTAATATATCAGAGAAAAAGGGAAAAAGACCTCATAATATACCTTATAATATACTTTATATATTATATGTTAATTTACAATGGCACTGGAGTAGGACTTGTATTTGGAGAAATAGTTGATGGCATAATATTGTCATAGTCAAGTGGAATTTTATACCCAGCTCATCTGTAGTTAAAATTAAAGATAAAGAGGGCATTTCTATACATGTTTTATATAGAATCTCATTGAAAGTATTATTATAAGATATACTTCAAGAAGAATGAAACAAGAAAGAGAGGGAAGGATATAAGAAACAATGCCAAGCACAGAAACTGATAAAAGTAAGTTGGTAAATCTAAATGAGCATTATAAACAAAAACTTTAAATTCTTATTTTAATTAAAGATATATACATTAAAAATTTTTGTGAATGATATTTTGTCCACTTCCATTTCAACTGAAACTCTGGGAATTCAAAATAAACATCCTTGCTGATCAGCTTCTGATCAAACCAGACAACTTCAACCTTGTGTTTCGCACTGTTCTTCTGTGCCTTATTCAAATGAACTTTTATGATTCTGCTATCTAGTTTCATGTGGATTCTTTTGCTGGTAATTTCACTTGGGAAACCATGTCCTCCAGGATAGGGTCATGCAGTGCTGTCAATGTGGTTTATGGGAGGCTTTTACCTTTTTTTGGTATTGCTTTTTCAAGTTGGCTTAGGCAAAATTCTTCATACAACATTGAAATCATATGCTACCTGCTGAACTCTCCCAATTCCCACACTAGAACTGGGGTTTTCAGGAAAGACTTCCGTTGAGGCATGGGAATGAACATTAGTTTTCTGGCTTCACCAACTTCAATTTTCTTGGTAGCTGTTATGTTATGTTAGCTTCACTGATGGATTCCAAGGTCCAAGTTCATTGCCAGTTCGAGAAGATCCTGAGAGATGCTAGACTTGAATTCATCTAGCTACTTGCCATTAGGCCTTAGGATCCGCATGCTGGAATTGAACATGGTGTTCTCCTTGTTGAATGCTGATCTGGGAAGATACACACACTACACACTTGTGTATATATATATATATATATATATATATATATATATATATATATATATATATATACACACACAGAGAGTTTAAAGTTATTTAATACTCTAAGATTTATGTAGGAACCAGCCTCCAGAACAACATCTATTGACTTTTCTTTCCATACCCTTTGGTTGTGTGCTCCCACACTGAGTAGATCTGTGTAGCCAATGTGATATTACTGAGCAGAATGGAGTGTGATAGCTGAAGTTAATGATGAAAGACGTTTCAGCTTTCATGTAGTCTGCTGAGCCTTACTTGCTCTGGGGGGAAGGCAACTGTCATGTGGTGAGGGCACTCAAGCAGCCTTAAGGAGAGGTCTGTGTGACCCGGGCCTGAATTTGCATGCTAAAGACTAGCACTAATGGCCAATAATGCAAGTGAACCACTTGGAAAGTGGATGCTCTAGCCTCAGTCAAGCTTTCAGATGATTACAGTCCTGGCCATAATCTTACAACAGTCTCACAAGAAGTTCTGAACCAGACTCATCTAGCTAATTCACTCCCCAATTTCTGACTCATGGAAAGTATGTGAGGTCACAAATGCTTAGTTATTTTAAGTTGAATAGCTCTGGGTAGCTTGTTATGTAATAGATAATATAGGTAGGTGATAATGAAAAATTATACCCTCTTCCATTTTACCCCGTCTCAACTCCAAACCCCTAAAGGCAAACACTTTCAACAATCTTTAGGTAGTATTTTGTTGTTGTCATTTTGGTATTTGCTTCTATGCTTCTATGTATCTTGTTCATATTTTTCTTATTCATTTTAGACATTATATATTAATTTCCAATTATAGAAGGTACTTTTCTCTCTCCCAAATTTCCTGCCCCTTTCCTTTCAAGGTAATTACATTATACTTTTTAGCTATTCAGTGCTCATATTATTATAACAGCAATACTCTCTGTAACTCAACTTTTGAACCATAAGCAGACTACATTTTCTTTCTTGTATGACTTTCTGTCTCTCCTATCTTTTTGCTATCTTTTTGTTTATATGTAGATTTCTCTTCCTATGATTGACTCATCTCTTCTCAATATGCTTGAACATATCAAGTAATCTTTTCCTTTCCTCTTTTTTTCTTGAGGACATCTCCTCTAAAGTCCCCTGTCCTTCTGCCCCTCAACCTGCTGTACCCAGGCTTTGGGGACATCCATCTGTCTCTCCAGGGATCCCCGTTACCTGCAGCTTACATCTTGTGTCTTCCTTTTCCTTTGGTGGAGAGCATGCTCCAGTGGCTTCCTGAGTTAGGGTGCAGAGGTCTAAGCACATTCATGGAGAGTTTCCATCCCTAAAAATATCTATTTCACTAGAAAATTTGAGTGATGATTTGGCTATACATGTAATTCTAGGTCAGATATTATTTTCTCTCAGAATTCAAAAACACTGCTCCATTATCTCTTGGCTTCCAGTGTTATTGTTTAGAAGTCCATTGCTATTTTGATTCCAGATCCTACATATTGGACTTTTTTTCTCCTGGAAACATTTTGGGCTCTTTCTTTAATCCCTCTGTTCTGGTAATTAATGATTTTATGCTCTGGTGGGGTCTTTTAAAAACTGAGAATATAGGCACTTTCTTACTCTAGAAACTTATGTTCTTTCTTCTTAGAAGATTTTCTTGAGTTATTTTTTTGATATTTTTCTCTTCCTATGTTTTCTCCTTGCAAATTTCCTATTATTTGGATGTTAGACATTCTGGACTGATTATTTAAATTCTCTTTCTCTCTCTGTTTTACATTCAGAAAGATCCATTGGGTTTATTTCCAAACCTTCTAAAGCTTGTATTCCATTGCCGATATTTTTATTATCCATGTATAGCCACTTATCTCTTAAGATATTAATTATAGATTTTAAAGTAATTGTTTTTTCTATTCCCGATTGCCTTTATTTCCTTAACATTATTTTTATTAATTTTTTTGGGCCTTTTCATACAGGATTCCCAGGTGTCTGGTGGTCCTTATTTTTAATATTTAGGATAAAACACTAAAAAATGGATTGCAAGCTCTACGTGTGTTGATGGGGTTTGTTGTAGGTGGGTTTCACCATAGATTGTCTGTTTGGACATTTTCCCAGGGGTGCACAGATGTCTTTTCTCCAGGCATGGTCAGATCTCCCAGAGAGGGATCTTCTACAGCTGACTGACGGTCAGCTTGCCTGCCATTTTCTGGAGCCACTGGGGCAGTCCTTCTCAACAGATTTTACACCAACCATCTTTTGCCCAACTCACATCCCCAACTTCCCAGTTTCTGTGATTTCGCACAGTTTGCACACTGTATTGTCTTGCTCCTGGACTTTCTGTATGGTTGGCTTTGGTGTCAGCTGATATATTTGGTTACTCCTTATCTGTTTTTTAACTTCTGAAGTTTGATGTCCTTTTGTTGCCTATTATTTTGTGGTTTTATGCTTTAATATATCATTTCAGGCAGTTTTTAAATAGAGATTTGGGAAGGAGTTAGGGTAACTAGAAATCTGTAGCTTTCTTTTTTGATAAACAATTGATAAAACCCTAGACTTCATTGTTCGAATTGGTAACTACAAACTACTGAGTAACTGAATTGTGGATGATCAAAAATAAAATGTATACATACTTACTGTAATACACTTTGAGTTTCTAACACTTAGTGTGGACAAAAGAATATAAAATATCTCATTAACATTTTAAAGTATTGCTTATTGAAATGGCAGTGTTTTAAATATACTGGGTTTAATAAAATATATTACTAAAATTATCCTCACCATTTCTTTACCATGTAAAATGAGACTACTAGAAAGTATAAAATCACACACATAGATTTATTTTGGTTAAGACAACATTGTTTTGGATTCAAAAGATTGAAGGTTTGTTTAATTATCAGGTAAAGAATGATTATATCCTTGATGTATAGGAAGAAGAAAATTAATAATTTTAGATTTGATAGAATAAGCTATGATTAGCTATAAAAGATTTAATCATAAGCTGAAGTATGATATATAACATCTAAGTCAACAGAAGGAAAATAATGCATTAATAGCTTATCACATGGGAAACAGCATTTTTTCCCAAAGAGAAATGGTTATTAAATAGAAGCAAAATAAAACGACATCAGTAAATTAAAATATTTAGGTAACTATGCATATAAATAGATTAAATTGGCCAATTAAATACAGAAATGAGCAGAGTGGATAAAAACACATAAATTAAACATATGCTGTTTGTAAGACACACATCTAAAATAGAGCCAAACATAGATGTTGAAGATAAATATGATGACCAAATATAAAGAAAGCTAGTTATAGCCATGCCAATATCAGACAAAAAAAGATAAAGAATTTTAATAGAGAAGTAGAATAATGAGAAGAAATAAAATATAATATAAAAGAAACAATACACCAAGCAGATACTACAATCATGAATCTCTATACTAATATAGTACAGTAAAATTGATACGCTTGCAAAGAGAATTGAACAAGGTCTCGCTATTTTTACCCATGGAACTGCAAGTTCACATTTCCCGGGATACCATGGACTCAAGCAATTCCCAGCCTCAGCTTCCCAGGTAGCTGGGATTACAGGCGCGTGCTATCACGCCCAGCTATTTTTGAGGGACTAGATCTCGCTGTGTTGCCCAGAGCGGGACTCAAACCGCTATCCCTAGCCCCAGCCACTTCATGGGCTGAAGCTTACAGGCACACGCCACCGTGCTCGGCTTAATACTTCTGATATTATACCACTTGAATATATTTGCTCTTGATTATTGGTGGGTAACTTTCATGATTATTAAAAATTCTCCTTCAGGCCGGGCATGGTGGCGCATGTCTGTAAACGGCAGCCTAGGAAGCCGTGGCCAGGACCAGGGATCTCGACTCGAGTCCCGCCTGGGGCCCGTAGCGAGATCTAGTTCCAAAAAAATATAACTGGGTGTGGTGGCGTGAGCCTGTAATCCCAACTACCTGGGAAGTTGAGGCTGGGGGTTGCTTGAGTCTCTAGTACCCCGGGCAACATGACCCTGCAGTCCACGGGCAAAAATAGCGAGCCCTAGTCTCCAAAAAAAAAAAAAAAGAAAAGATGATGGTTCACAGGTGACAAGGTGTTAGGAGAACCTAAAGGCATAAAAGGATGTAAAATGTGTGTGTGCGCACGTGTTGTGTGCGCATGTGTTGTGTGCGCACGTGTGCGTGCAACACACAATCAATTAAAAAATTAAATTAAAAAAAGAAAAAATTACTTTTTTGGTGGACATTTTTGGTTATTTATATACTTGTTATTGTTTAATTAGAAACAATTTCTTCTTGGGTTTGATTATTCATTTTTTAAAGAAAAACATCTATTTCCTTTATTTTCAATTTTATTGATATGAAGTTGTTCTGCCTTTTTCTGACCATTTTTTAAAATTTCTACTCCACTTCTAATCATCTATGTATTTTCCTTGATAAGGAAATTGCTTACAAAGTAAGTAAATTTAGTAAGGGTTTATTAATTTTCTTCTTCAGCGAACCGTTTTTAGTTTTTGTTTCTTTGTTTCCTATTTCACTTCTAGTCTTTCTATGCTATCCTCCTCTACCTACTTTCCTTGGGTTTACTCTATGAAACTTCTAGTTCCTTATATTGAAAGCTTAGTTATTTTTAAATGTCTAGCTTGTAATAAATGCATTTAAAATTAGAATTGTTTTTTGCTGTTTCCTACAAGCTTTGAAATACAGCATTTTTGCTATCAGTTGGCTATAAATATTTGGTAATATCCATGTGATACTTTTTCTCACTCATTTGTTTAAGAGTGACTACACATTGTTCCAAACCTGTGGGAGTTTTGTTTATTTTATTGCTAGTTTCTAATGTACTTGCTTTGTTATCAGAAAATAAAATTTGCATGATGTTGACTGACCTCCTCTTTCCTCCAGCATGTAGTTAATGGTCTATACTTGTGCAACTTGAATATATATTCGTTCTGAATATGTTGAGCATATTAGACTAAGCTCAATAATTTTGTGGTGAAAATCAACAATAATCCTACCATAGCTTGACCTACCAGATTTTTCAGTGTTTGACTGAGATGCATAAGAATCTCCTGCTGGCCGGGCATGGTGGCTCGTGCTTGTAAGCATCAGCCTATGAAGCAGCTGGGGCTAGGGATTGTGGTTTGAGTCCTGCTCGGGGAAACACAGCGAGACCTAGTCCCAAAAAATAGCTGGGCGTGGTGGTGTGTGCCTGTAATCCCAGCTACCTGGGAAGCTGAAGCTGGGGATTGTTTGAGTCCATGGTACCCTGGGCAACGTGAACCTGCAGTTCCATGGGAAAAAATAGCGAGACCTAGTCTCAAAAACAAACAAAACAAAACAAAAAAACAAACAAAAAAGAGAACAGACTCTGGATACTTGGTGGTGGGGGTGGTGTGGTAACACATCTGAGGAAGTGTGACCCTATTACTGTAAGTCATGAGCAGCGTTGTAAACCAAGTTACCTCAATAAAGGAAAGACCCTAGCCTATGCAACAAAACAAGAAAAAAAAGATAAAAGATTTGCAAAGAAGAAATACAAGTGTTCTGTTTTGTAGACTATAATTTCTATAGAGATCATTCAAAAGAATCTACAATCCTGTTAGATGGACTTCAGCACTATTGCTTGACACGTCACCATAGACATGCTACTAGTCTTTCTATTCATCGTTCATCTCTAGTTAGAAATGTAATAGGAAAAACAAAAATCTCACTCATGCTGGCAAGATAAATGATGAGGTATCCAGGGACTGATCTAACAGAAGACAGGAGAATTTTTATGGAGAAAATGACAAAACATTTTGGGAAAAATACAAAAGAAGACCTGAAAATAAATGAAGAGACATATGTTTCTAAATCAGAAGATTCCGTATCCTAAGTGTGCCAATTTCTCCCAAGTGATCCATAAATTCAATTAAATTTTAATCAAAACCCAGTGGAATTTTAAAAATGGAACTTGACAAAATGATCTTAACAAGTCATATGGGAGAGCAAGAGTTAGATAATTTTGGAAAAGAACACGAGGAGGTGGGATTGAAGGAAGACTTAATTTACAAGATAACAAGGTTTAGTGGTATTATAAAGGAATAGTAATTAGAGAGTGGGGTGGTGATAAGGAACAGAGTGCCCAGGAAGAGACCCACGCACATATGGGAAAGCGATACAAGAGCTGGCATTTTAAATCAGTGGGGAAAGAAGTTACTTTTAAAAATAAGTGATGCTTGGGAAATTGGTTATCCATGTGGAAAAACATCAATTTAGATTCCTAGCTCCATACTGCAAAATAAATAACTAAAAAGTTGAGCTTTAAATTTTTAGAAATATGGAGAGGTCTTAATGATCTTTGGGCAGGCAGTAATTTCTTAAACAAGATAAAAACTGATTAAAGAATGAGTGACATCTTTATCTGCTTTAGAGGAACAACTTCAGTTCAAATAAAGGCATCTACAGTAAACTTGAAGAGAAGACCCAGCTTAGTAGAAGGTATTTACCATCCAGAGACCTGAGAAAGGATTAATATTTACAATTTGTAAAGAAACCCTACAAATCAAATAGGAAAGAGATAAATAATATAATAGAAAATATACACAGAATATGGAAAAACTATCAAGAGACACGAAATCTGACTCATTGGTGATAAAAGAAATAAAATTTTAAATACATAATATACAAATTTACACTCATCAGATCAGCATCAATTAAAAAAGGATATTGCAGTCAGGTACGGTGCCATGTGCCAGTAAACAACAGCCTTTGGAGCATGGCTGGGATTGGGGAATCGCGGTTCGAGTCCCATCCTGGGCAACATAGTGAGACCTAGTTCCAAAAAAATAGCTGGGTGTGGTGGCATGTTCCTGTAATCCCAGCTACCGGGGAAGCTGAGGCTGGGGATTGCTTGAGTCCGTGGTACCCAGGGCAACGTGAGCCTGAGGTTCCACGGGCAAAAATAGCGAGACTTAGTAAAAAAAAAAAAAAAAAAAGAAAGAAAGAAAGAAATAAAGAAGGATTTTACGAACTATTTGCAAGACTGTGGAACAGATGAAGAGAAACTCGTAGGTTCGTGGAGTGGGAATAAACGGGTACAACCACTTTGGAGAGTAATCTGGCAATGTCTGATAAGCTTCAGGGGTTCATTGCCTTCAACTCTGCAATTGACTTCCATAAAGAACCTCATATGTGCTCAAGGATAGACTCTAAATGTCTAAGAATTCATTACAGCATTGCTTATATTAAGGAAAGACTGAGAATCAACTACACAGTCATGAAGAGAATGAATGAAAGGACTACTATAGAGCTGTGAAAATGCTATAAGTATGCATAAATGTGGATAAATTTCAAAAACATAATGTGAGAAAAAAATCACTTTGTAAAATCACATAGAGCATAGTACATTTTACATAAAGTTTGAAATCATAGAAATATATACAGGAGAAAGAGAATTATGGATTTTACAATGCATAGAGTTGCGTGTTGGTTAGATATAAGATATATTAGCGTTTTAACTTTTTAATTTTAATTTTGTAATTTTCACACATAAAGTATGAACATTTTTATGAGTGTCCTTCCCCTTAGGTTTGGCCCTCCCGTCCATATTGCACCCCTTACCCCACACTCCCTTTCCCCCTTGCCCCCTCTGGTCATTCCAATTCCTCTTACAGTGTTTTACTTCTTCTTTTGTTTAAAATATTTGAATAAAAATCATAATTATCCAGAACTGTGTAATTATCAGTTTAAATAAAATGACTCCAGAACTCCCTGTGTATGTGTGTTTCACAGTGTTGGGTTTCTTAGTGGTCCTTTCCCAGGAAATTTTCCCAGGAAATTTTGAGCTCCCTCAGAGGCATTGTCATTTTCCCTCTTTATATTCTTAAGACCTAGCATAGTATGGAAATTCAACCTGTGCTTGCTGATTGACTGGCAGACTAAATGAATAAATGGAGAAGAGGGGGATGCCAAAAAAAGGTTAGAAGGAGACTAGATAGACTGACACAGTATTTTCACTGACATGGGCTACAATGGAGAGAAGCAGATGGATTGTTGAATTCTTTTTAGTTATCAGAAGTTTGCAACTGATGCAACTCTCATGGATTAACAGATTAGTTTTATATAGTAGTAGTAAGAACACAATAAGAAGCAGTAAGAATATGGAAGGAGAGTTTACCTTGGACTTCAAGAGGGAAGGATGGACATGGATATGGAAATGGGTGGATTTGGGGGAAGAGTGGAGATAAGATACCAGGTTTTTGAGGCGGTTCAGGCCACGGGCTTTGATTTTTTTTGCAAAGTGGGGAAGAAATGCATTTATTGTGGAAAATGTGTAAAAATAATAGAAAATAAGAATGTTTTAGTTTCAAGTCCTTACTATAACTACCTTTATCATGTTGCTGTATTTCCTTCCAGAATGTTCTCTAAGACTATAAATGCAGGCAAACATACAATGGGGGAAGATGTTCTTTCTCTGGAGAGAGTGAAAGTCAAAATCAACAGAATTCAGACCCTTTAATTGTGATGCTGCTGGCAGATGAGTCCTCAAGGTACAGGAGAGGCTGGCCTCTGCTCCTCTATCTCCTTCAAGTCTTAGCTTTGCCGGTGCTACAACCCTTGGTGAGCAGAGCTTGGAGGTACAGTGACTGTGAGGAGCTCAGATGTCTTGCAAAACTTATTGAAAGACCATCTTTGTAGTGGGATGGCAGGGGCACATCCTTGCAGATGGTTCCCTTGGAGAAATGTTTCAGATAAAAGTATGACTTTAGTTCAGCATCATGGTTTAGTAAGATACCTGCTATGAGTCCAGTTGCATGTAGAAAAGCAATCAAACCAATATTTGTATGTGTTTGTATTTTAAGGTAGATTATCCTAGATGAAACAATTGTGTGTGTGTGTGTGTGTGTGTGTGTGTGTGGTGTTCTCTTTTGTTGACAAAATGCCAAAAACTACATTCTGGCCTGAGGATATAACCCCCAGCAGAAGTTAGGAGTGAGGTGGGGTGAGGAATCACTTACTGGAATCACTGAAGGGAACATTCAACAGTGAGAGACCCAGTTGTCTGGGAAGAGTTTGGGGTATGATGACTTTCTTTGTATTTGGAAGGTATGGAAGACCTGTCAACACGTCCTTGAGAGAGGATCAAACAGCCATGGTCATGAGTGGCTCTAACCTGGGAAGTGGAAAAGGAAGGGTGCTGCTCTGATCCTGCATCTTTGGGTCACACTGAGGATAAGCAGGGAACTTCCCTGAAGGATTGTGACCCCAGGGCCCATAGTAATTCCTGGAACCCACACCCAGCTATACCTTTCAACCTGTTCTCCAGAAGCACTTGTTCGAGCAAGGACACTGCTTTTCGTCCAGACAGGATCCAGCTCTCCCCAGTCTTCACTTAGTAATAGGTCGTGACTCTTATTCTGTATCACTAACTGCTCTATATCCTGTTGTCAGTGGTCACTCCACTGTGTATGGATGTGGCTCGACTGTCTCCCTATGCTGGAAATACACACTGAACCTCCTTGGAGATCAAGCTAAGCCCATCTTGGGAGCTGGCCATTTTTATCCTCCCTCTCCTATAAAGACAAATTAGGTCAGTTCCTCCATTGCTCACCTCTCAGCACCTTCCTGTGTGGTTCTGGACCACCCGTTGAAGCCCCAGCATGCCTTGTCCCCAAGCTCACAGACTTGTTGAGAAAAGGAGGCCAACCACACTGAGAAAACATCGAGGCAAGGCTGGCTGAGATCCCAGCACAGACTCCCCGGCCTGCAGTTACAGTCTTGGCTGCACCAAGCCCTTTCCTCACAGTGTTTGACTTGGATGTTAGACGAGGTGAGTCAGCCCTCCTGGCATCCTCCTTCCACCTGAAAGTCACATCAAGATGTGTTGGTGCCAGATCAGTAGAACTATCAGTCGCTCCCACAACCCAAGTCCTCCAACCTTCTCTCCGAAACTAGGTCCCAGAATGTGTCCTGGGCGCACGTAGCAGGATCCAAGCCACAGGAGCTGACCTACATCAGCTCTGAGGAAGCCCAGAACCTGTTGCAATGACGTGGGCCCTGAAAGAGAGAAATGCTTCCCTTTGTGGCTCCAAGATTTCCCCCGAGGCTCGGGGCCAGTGGGCATGTGCCTCCTGGTGACACTAAGGAGACCAGCTCCACCACCGACTGATTGAGTCACCTTGGGCTTATCTCTTTGAATCCTCAGAGATGAGTGTTCCACATCTTTACTGTGGAAAAGGTTATTTGTACTTTGAACATGAGGCAATGCATGTCAATGGAACAGAGCCTCAAAGCTAAGTTTTTCAGCAGGCACCAATGTTCATCAGAGATATGAAAATCCAAAATGACATTCTACCTGGTAGAAATGTCAACTAGCTGTTTCAAGACTTTTGAACTCTTGCCATTTTGAACTCTGAAAAAATTGAGGTAGGGAAAACAAGCCCGTTTGTGAGGAGTATTTCTTTGAAGAAAGCAAGGGCTGCTGCATCCCATCTTGGGGACAGGATGAGTTCCTTCTCCTTTACAGTAAACCTAAACCTAGTGTTTGTGTGTAAGTGGGCTGTTCCAAGGGCCTAGCGAGGGACTCCTAGGGCAGGGTTGTGGGTGGCCTGGCCTTTTGCATCCTCCCTGCCCCCCGAAACCTGGAAGGTAAGAGGAAAGCTCACAAGCTGCTTTGGTTGGGTTGCTGCCACCATGGTGGGACCAGACTGCACTCCCAGAGACTTTTCAGGGCACAGGAAGCCTGCAGCTTTCTGACCCTCTATTGTGAATCTCACAATAGAGAGTTTGTAAGGACTCTGTGTCTTGAGTTCTGTGAAGAGGACTCCAGAAACCTGGAGCTGAATGCCTGGGGACTGAGGAAGGGGTCTTAGGAGACTTGACTTGAGAAATTTGACTTGAGAGACAGTTCAGAGAGAGCCACAGGGCAAAGACATAGTGGGGAACCTGCAGAGCACTGCTTGAGAAAAAGCAAAATTTTACATCTTTCTGAAGGGAAAGCCTGAAGTCATCTTATAGCTGCTTCTGACCCCTTTCCTGCCTGCTCCCACCCCGGAGAGTGGAAGTGGTCGTAGCCTTGGTAACTGACTGAGAATGGCTTGTGGAAAAAGAGAGAAGAAGCCAACCTTCTACACTGTCCTCATGTGGACTTCCAACTGGGCAGGCCTAGGCTGAGGGGAGAAAAGATTAAAGAAAGAAGCAGGTTTAGAATTTTGACGACTACTTTGAATTAGCATTCTAATTTCTGAGTTGTGACTGTGTTTGCAGCCCACAGCAGCCACAAACTCTATTCTAAGGATGAGCAGAAAAATCTGGGGTCCGCTGGCATTGCCATCCAAGCGGGGGAGGGTGCCCTCCCTGAATACCGTGGGTGCAAGGAGAAGAAAGCATACCAGCCAACTAGGGTCTTGAGCAGTGGTAGCAACTGGGATACGTACAACAATCTCTTTCTTGCCCCTCCTTACTTGACTGTCTCTGATTCACAGTGAGCTTTTACAGGGACACTTTTTCTCAGCACATATGTTATGCCTGAAGCATGCGGTCTGTTTGGATGTCAAGGCCAAATTCTCTTGGCAAAAACCACTCCTTGCCAGTGATTATCTTAAGCCTAATCTCCTTAGAAGACAGATGACAATGACAGGCACCATCTTTTCAAGGGAGGGATGAACATGAAGTATTTTCCCCACTTCTCAGAAAGAGCCCAGAGATGGGGCAGGCTGATTATCCTCTGCCTTTAGTTTGTGCAGCGGTGGCAGGGGTTGAGTACGCTGCCCTGTTGGTGCATATCTGTTAGAAAAAAAAGTAGCTAATAATAAAAAGTATCTCTCAGAGCTAAGAGTATGAAATTAAATCATGTATTAGGGTGAATTCTGGGAAACTGTCAATAAACAATCTGTTTTGACTGTACAAAGAGAGAAATTGCAAATGGTTCATCCAAATAACTAAACAATATTTTATGAATTCCAAATTGTTAGTTATTTTGGTAAACAAAACAAAACGCTAACAACAAAATCCTTCCCTCCATGCTCCCAAATTAATCTCCATAGTTCTGTTTGTAGGAACATTTCCTGGGACCTGGTGATTTTACAAGTGTAACAGAAAGGATGAAATACTTGGGAGTAAGCTTAACAAAGGAGGTGAAAGACTTATTTATGCTGAAAACTAGAAGACACTGTCAACAGAAATAAGACACAAGGAAATGGGAAGATACACTTTGTTCCTGGATTAGAAGCATAAACACTGTTAAAAAGGCCATATTACCTATAATGGGAGTACCATATGACTGAGCAATATTGCTCCTGTCAATTTACTCCCCATATATGAAAACACTAATGAGGAAGGTCCTGTGAACCCCCATGTCCATAGTGGCTTTATCATGATAACCAAGACAGGGAACCAACCTAAATGCCCAACAACAGATGACTAGATAATGAAATTGTGGAATATATATACAAGAGTATTGAGTATTTAAAACGGTGACATAGTGCCTTTTGGGGTTAGGTCTCGCTATTTTTGCCTGTGGAACTACAGACTCCGTTGCTCGTGGTACCACAGACTCAAGAAATCCCCAGCCTCAGCTTCCCAGATAGCTGGGATTACAGGCGTGCACCTCCACGCCCAGCTATTTTTTGGGACTAGATCTCACTATGTTGTCCCAGGCTGGACTCCAACCATGATCCCTAGCCCCAGTTGCTTTGTAGGCTGAAGCTTACATGCAAGAGCCACCATGCCCAGCGACATAGTGCTTTTTGGGACAAAGTGAATGGCCTTGAGGAGCTAAGTAAAATAAGAGAAAGTGAAAGACAATCACTGGATGGTTTCATTCATTTCTGAATGAATAACTAAAGACAATAACCCAAAAAATGCCATAAAAGTAATTCTTTTTTTTTTTTTTTTGTAGTTTTATTTTGTTCTTTGGGTTACAACCACTCTGTTATATATTTCCCCCCCCTCCCTCCTCCCTCCGGTGCTCCCTCCATTCTCTCACACCCCACTCTTTGTTATTTATTAGCTGTGCTGAGTCCATTAGTATCTTTCCTATGTTGGTGTCTTTTCTCTGGGTGAGGGATTGCGTTGTTGGGTCCCGGCGCCCCTTGATGTTAA
>PVHY01004750.1:75647-90630 GCA_004024945.1 Uropsilus gracilis
CTGCTTTTCCTTATGGGTCTGGTGTCGGGCTTCGGGGGTCTTGTCTCCTGCCGGTGTTGGTCAAGAAGTTTCTTTGAGTTCAAGCTTTGAGGCTAGGTCTTGCTATATTTGCCCGTGGAACCGCAGGCTCTCGTTGCCCAGGGTACCACAGACCCAGGCAATTCCCAGCCTCAGCCTCCCAAGTAGCCGGGATTACAGGAGCACGCCACCACGCCCAGCTATAAAAGTAATTCTTAATGTGTCAAAAATAGTGAATGGTGTGGGAGGTGTAGAGAAGCTGGGAGGGGGTAACAGGATAGTGTATTGGTACCTGGACTTGGTGGAAGGTGAGTGAAGCAAGTGCACACACACACACACACACACACATATATATGTGCATATATATATGTGACAAATTAGAAACATTTCATTGAAAAAGGAGATAAATCACAGAAGAATTCCATAGGCACAATAGACAATGAATAGATGTTCAAATTTACTAGACCCCAGGGTGATGCAAATAAAAATTACTATTATTTATCACTCATCAGTCTGGCAATTTTAAGAAGTCTGAAAATACGAAGTATCAGGGAGCCTGAGAGAAAATGGGACAACCACATTTGGCTTGTTCGAACATACATAGAAAAGCAATTTGACAGAAACTAGTAAAACTGGAAATGTTCTATCATCCTGCAGCTCTACTTCTGCATATACACTTGGGGAAACCTATTGTTATATTGCTTCATTTGGAATGGTGAGAATTTGGAGCTATTGCATAAGCCCACCTAAAAATAAAGCACTATATGAAAATGTGGTATAAATGGTAAAACCACAGAATACCTAGAACTGTTCAGAGAAATTAAACTGAGCCCCCTTCTGTAACTGTGGGGACAATGAAAACTTTTATTTTGTAGTAAAAATAGTGAGATGCAGAACCTTATGTCCAGCGTGCAATTCCTTAAGTAAGATTTGAAACCACTTACAAGCAGCATCAGATGTGTTGCAGCATGTATGTGTATCATGTATATGGTGGGCTGGAAGTAAATCCACACATGTATGATAGTGGTGGCTGCCTTAAGGAAAAAGGGGAGAGGAACTGTAGTTCAAAAGACCATTAGATTTATTATTAGTTTTATTTTTTTGAAAAAATTATTTGAAGCATATCTGATAAAATATGTCCGTACTGATTGGTAAGAACACATGATTTTTATATTATATTATTATATTATTTTCTATTCCATTTTGCAGCTTTGACATCTCTCTAAAATTGTCTTATATTTTCTTCTTCTGGAACACCTGTTAGAGGGGTACTGGAACTTCAAATCCACTGACCAAATCTCTTAAATATATTGACTCATAGCTTTCTTCTGTGTTGCATTTCAGAAGAATCCCTCAGCTCAATTTTCCAGCTCAGTAATTCTTATAAGCTATAATTGGTCTATAATCAGCTCATCTGCTTAATTTATAATTCCTATTATTGTGTTATTTATTTTCAAGAGTTCTCATTGCTTTGTTTTCCATCACAGCTTGTCTATGCTTGTTTCTTAGGTGCTGGGCCCTATTCCTCTGAGGATGTGGATTATATTTAAGTACTGTTATGATTACATTTTGCTTCTATAGTTCTTTTTTAATTATTCTACTTCAGCGATGTTGACCTTACTCAAGTGTTTGTTGGTAGCTTACTGCACTCATCCTTGCAGTTGAAAGGCGCTATGGGCTCTGCAGTATCTGTGTTAATTGCCTGGGGGAGGGAACAGGAAGGGAGAGAGAGGGGTCAGCAGAGGGCAGGCAGCTGGGAACAGGGTATAGCTGGCCCCAGGGCACAGCTGGGGAGTGGACATTGCACTACTTGGTGTCCACGGAACACTTAGACTCAAGCCCATAACCACTTCATTGGCTAAAAAGTGACGCCCCTGTTGCCTTTTCCTGGCCAGATGCTGTCTATGTGGGCATGGTTGGTTTTCCTGCTGTGTTTCCTAGTCCCTCCTTTCTCTGGTGATGGTGCTTTCCTCCACACTATGGTTTCCTTCTTTCATCCAGTTCCAACACAATTTCACCTTTAGGAATTCTCCACAGTTTCTGATCTTCCATAGGATCCCATTATAGTTTTGAGCTGCAGATTTTTAAATTTTTTTTTATTTGTTAGCAATGCATCTTATTCATAGTCTACCATCTGTCATTGGCAAGCCTGAAAAGAGAATTCAGGGCTAGCCATGTAGACTTGCGAGTCATTTGAACAAACTGAAACTTGAAGCATGGACTGGCAAGAGATATACATAGAGGGGAAAACTAGCCAAGGATGGGGTTCAGAAAGTAACCTAATGTAAGAGGTTGGGGTAAAGGGAGGAACTGAGGAGTGGGGGTTCAGACAGCAGGGGACTTGGAGAAGGGCAGAAGAGGGAGGAAGGTTGAAAACTACAGAGAAGTGACAGATCAACATTGGATAGGATAAATAATAAAGAGCTTCGATATCTACTTTCAATTCTTTTTTTTTTTTGAGGCTAGGTCTCGGTATTTTTGCCTGTGGAACCGCAGGCTCACGTTACCCGGGGTACCACAGACTCAAGCAATCCCCAGCCTCAGCTTCCCAGGTAGCTGGGATTACAGGTGTGCGCCACCACCACGCCCAGTTGTATTTTTTTGGAACTAGGTCTTGTTACCGGCCCAAGGCGGGACTCAAAGCCACTTCATAGGCTGAAGCTTACAGGCACAAGTCACCGTGCCCGGCCCCAATTATTTCTTTTTAAGCATTTGGTGACATTTGACTCTAGATGAGAACAAAGAGAAATAAATCTCCCTGGTCATGTATTCAGTTCTAGCTTTTCTGAGTTTCTCTTCTGCGCTGGCCTCCATCCTGCCTCCAGCTTCTGTGGAGTCAGAGTGAACTTAATGTCACATCTGGGTGCTTCAAATAATAAGAGGGAATTTAAACATTTACTCTTCAGGATGTTTTAGGATTCAGGATCATTTTCATCTCAACTAACTTTTGTTTCTGCTCCACAAATGGCTTGCAATCTCTTTTGGTTCAAGGATCCTTCTGAGATTGGATAAGGACAGATAGAGAGATAGGAAAGAAGGGTGTCCCAACCCCCTATCCATGAGTGATTCTATTCAAAATGTGAGCAGCATAGGCGACCCTGTGTCATTAAGAGAAATGCTGGAAAACAGAGTAGGAACCTGTGGCTATTCTCTCTTCCTTGACCTTTTGGCTAGATAAACCACCAAACCCTGCCTTTTGTTTAAGAGAGTGGGGCTGGACTTTGTAACCAGCGGCAGAACTTACCCTGACATGTATCAGGGAGCAGAGTGGATTTCCTTCTTCTCAGAGAGACAGGGAAAATGGAGGGGAGAGTTTTTTGAAATTAAAAATATTATTGTTTTATTATTTCCTTATTGAAGTAACATTGGTTCATGACACTATATATGATTGAAAAGTACAGAATGTCACCCCTTCATACCACACCCACTTCTGTGCTGTCATCTTCCACCATAGTTCATTGGGCCCTGGGGAGATTTTGGAAGGAAATGGTCTGGGACATCAGGAGTGGTCCTGGGAATGAAGGGTGCACTGAACATGAGGACTTGAGGAAAGAGTTTAGACCCCTCCTTGCACTTTTCCCCACCCTGCCCTCACACCCAACTGAAGCCCCTGCATCTCTTATGCCCAATCTGGCCTGAGATGCCAGGAACAGGACAGCTAGGGGACCACCCCAGGATCACCGGCACGGGCATTTATCCCAGGCCTCCCAGGAGCCACATCTGAGCACATAGCAGATCCTCCAGCTTCACCTCCTTTTCCAGTCTGACAGGATGACTCTCCCCCTAAGTCACCTCTACCCTGCAGGGTGTGGCTATGCTTTTGCAATATAGGAGCCAATAAAGAGGATTATTGCTGAAGAGGTCATGGGACCAAACTTTCTCTTTGTCACAGCCATGTGACTCCTCTGGCAGCTGTCCATTGCTCTTGTACCTCCTGCTTTTATCGGTAGGTGACATTGCACCATTCCTGACAGGTCGACTCTGTTCCCTTCTTAAAGTCATTCAGGGTACAATTTCTTGGCCTCCAATTCTTGAGTGGTCCCCCCAGAACCATAAGATCCTGCCTAGGGTTCTGGCCCTATTTTTCAACTCCAGTCTCACCACACATTCCTACTGAGTCTCCAGTAAGATTCTCTTCTGTGATTGAAGCTGTAAAACTGAGCTGAGAGTGCAAGCCCAGCAGTGGGGGGCTGAATCTCTGAAGCTCCTGGTGCTGTAGTTCTAGCATCATGGACTATGCTGGAGTCATTTGGCCCAAAGGAGGGAGAGGACTGGGTCTGAAATGATCAAAACATATTTGCAGAGTAAGAAGTGGGAGAGAGCATCCTAGACAGGGGGAGCAGGCATGTCCAAAGACTAGAAGGAAGTTTGTGGCATGTTCAGGTAAAGGCAGGTGGTTTTGTCATCTAGGCTAGGGAAGGAGGGGGTGGTGGGAGGAGAGAGGAAGTCAGTGGAGATGCCATAAGTGGGAGGTGATGGGAAGGGTGGGTGGTGGAAGGCAACCCTGTCGACATTCTACAGAGTGGGCTGCGTTCTGGGGGAACACGGGCCTAGGAGGCCACCAGAGTCCTGTGCTGTCCAGGTCTGCATGGCAAGGGCTAGGAATGTGTTGTTAGTAGTGGGAGAGCCAGGTTTCCTGTCTGCAGAAGGTGAGTGAGGGTGGAACTGGCATTTCTATAGAGAACACCTGGTTAGGTTGTGGTGCTGCCACCAAGAAAGTGGAGATGAGAGACAGCGTGGGGGATTCTGTTGGAACCTCACCTTCTGACCAATATTCCAGCCCCCATGTATTTCTAGCCTCCCAGATGGGTCACCCTTCTCTAAACAGACTTTGTCTTTTCAAGTCTTTGCTAACGTTATTCCTTTTTAAAAAAATAATACACACACACACACATATATATATATATACACACAAACATATATATATTTCACATCACTGTAATCCTGGGGGTCACCCACCACTTCCCCTCGCTGGCCACTCCAGCTGGTCCCCTCCCCCAGTTGTGTACTTCCATTTGGTTGTCCATATATTAGTGAAACCATTTGGTTTCTGTCTTTTTCCTTCTGACTTGTTTCTGCCAATATGATTTCTTCTAGGTACATCCATGATACCAAAAAATCATCAAATTTTCATTTTTAGTTGATGAACAATATTCCATTGTGTCTATATACCACATCTTTTTCATCCAGTCCTCTGTTTTGGGGTCTATGGGTTGTTTCCAGGTCCTTGCAATTATAAATAGTGCTGCAATAAACATCTGAGCACAGGTGTCCCTTTGTACTCACATTGAGGTCTCTTTTGGGTAGATTTCCAGGAGAGCAATTGCTGGGTCAAATGGTAGTTCCATTTTCATTAGTTTGAGGGTCCTCCACACAGCTTTCCATAGTGGCTGAACCAGTTTACATTCCCACCAGCAGTGTAGGAGTGTTCCTCTCTCTTCACATCCCCGCCAGCACTTGTTGCCCATTTTTTGGATGTGGGCTGTCCTTACTGGTATAAGGTGGTATCTCATTGTGGTTTTGATTTGCAGTTCCCTGATTGCTAGTGATGTTGAGCAATTTTTCATGTGCCTGTTGGCCATTTGTATTTCCTCTTTGGAGAAGTGTCTCTTTAGTTCTTTCCCCCATTTTTTGATTGGGCTTTTGTTTTGCTTTTGTTTAGTTGCGTGAGTTCCTTGTGTATCTTCGTTATTAAACCCTTATCACTCTTGTGGAGGGCAAAGATTTTTTTCCATTCCATTGGGCTGGCTTCTTTTTGTTGTTTCTGTTGTCTCTTCTGCTCTACAGAAGCTTTTTAGTTTGATGTAGTTCCATCTGTTTATGTTTTCTGTTAAGTTATTCTTTCTGCAGAAATGTCCTTGCTACCCACCTCTCTCAACCTGGTAAGTAATAATCATGGATCA
Organism: Uropsilus gracilis; assembly: GCA_004024945.1. Classification (NCBI taxonomy): domain Eukaryota; kingdom Metazoa; phylum Chordata; class Mammalia; order Eulipotyphla; family Talpidae; genus Uropsilus; species Uropsilus gracilis. Next base: position 81,569 of record PVHY01004750.1, read on the forward strand.
CAACATAAAAATAGTTAGAACATCTTTTTGAGTCTCTACCACAAGTCCAGGGACTGCCAGCCAGGGGTCATCCAGACAGTAAATGGCAGGATTCAAACTCATTTCTCGTTGAAACCAGCTTGGTGCTCATAAAAGTTATGGTATTAAGAAGCTGCAAGGAGCTACAAGCACAGCTCCTGTGAACCTTTACACTGATCCATCCTTTCTGCCTGCACCCAGCACCCCTACTCCTGCTTCCCCCCACCCCCAAGAGGGATTTTCCTGCTGCTGCCTCAGGAACCCACTGCTCTTTACTGATGATGGCCTCTGATCTCCCAGAGTTTCAGAGTTGTGGAATATTAGGATCAATTCCTGCCAGTCCTTGGGAACCAGGGCTCAGATGGCAATTTGCTTACTGACACAGAAAGTATCAAGGCTTTGTAGGAGTGTGAGCAAAGATTGCCTAAAACTCTGGGCCATTTGGACCTTGGTGAAACAGAAACACGGACCCTAAGAGGGTCCCTGCCAGCTTTGACTGGCCTCACCCCCACCCTTGGAGGTAAGCAAGCCCTTCCTAGGATTTAGGAGACAGACTCAGAGCTTTTGGAAGAACAGCATCTTGCTCATAAAACTCTCTAATGGCCTGAGCAAGTAGCGGTGGTCTAGACATGAGTGGTCGTCCTCTGAGGCTGCTCTGCTGGAACAGAAAAGCAAGAAGGGGGAAGCCAAGCCCAGAGGGAGTGGTGGGGCAGAGCTGCTGTGGAGAGAGAGGGGAGGGAAGGGCCACTGTTTCTGAACACAGTCAGTGTCTTGGGGCTTCCTGAGACAGTGGTATCTTAACTTTGCTTGTGTTAAGAGTCTAGAGGTCTTAGGTCTTTTTTCACACCTACGGGGGTGAATTCATGGGAAGGGGTTCAGGCAGCTTCCTTCCCATTGTTTCCATGAGGTTACTGCTCTGGGAAGAGCCAGGTGGGTCTTTAGTCCAACCTAAACACCTTTCTTTTCGCCTGCCTACCTCCCTCTCTCCCTTCCTCCCTTGTTTCAGGATGCTCTCTCAGCTTTTGAGTGCTTCATATGTAAACAATTATTCCCTTAGCAAGAATTTTGTCCTTAGTTTGCAGCAATGCCAGCTGCATGCAGATAACATTATAGACTCCTCCAGTTTGGCCTCTGTAACATTGGGGGCATTCCTTTTTGACAACGCATTCCTTCAAGTATACCATTTCAGGTCTCATCTTTCTTGTAGCTCTGCATGTACGTGGCCAGAAGAACAGCTCCATGCTTTCTAAAAGGCCTAGAGGACACATGGTGGGGCCTCTCCTCTTTCTTTTTTGCTGGTCATGTTGGTGACTTACTGACAGTGGTGGTTCTTCCGGGAAGGAAGCAACAATATCACTCTTGCAGGAGCTTCCAGGAAGTCTGGGGTGGCCTGATTCCAGGTTAGAGAGACTGGCAACTCTGGTCCTAAGGACAGAAAGTTCACCCACTGGCCTATTGACCCATTAACTCCTTTTGAGAGTGACACAAGGGGACCGAGTTTTGACTTCTGGGACTTATTCCTTGGCTCAAGCTCTCTGATTAACACAGTGGGTGGAGAACCCAGAGTCATTGGAAACAGGGTAGCCCTTAGGCCAGGAGAGCAGGGATCTCAGTGTTTATAAAAACTTTTCCTACAGAAAAGGGAAATAGCAACCTCTTGTATTGTTTCTCTTAAAACTCTGACCATTGTGGGGTAATGTGTATGATGAAGAATTAAGAAAAAAAATAGCAAAGCAGAATGCAGAATTTAACAATGTTACTACTACCTGAGGTTAGCAATTGACAGAGGAGGGAAATGTACCAATACATCTACAACATTACTTTAAAAAAAAATCTTCATGACAAAAAAGAGCTTCATCTGAAAATGGGCAGTGGATAATAAGAATACTAATGTGTAACTAAAAGATCAAAAGGAAAAAACCCAAAATTCAAACCCAAAAATTCACTATACTTCTTTTTAGGCAGAATGTCTCCTGACCCTCTAGTCTGAGATTGCTATCCCCCCAATAGTGTCCTTGCGCTCTCCTGCTCTATTTATTTCTCTTCAGAGTATTTATTAGGGCCTTGTTTATTGAATTGTCTGCTCCCCCCACCAACCTGTAAGTGGCATAAGAGCGATGGCTCTGCCAGATCTAATGGTGGGTGCAGCCCAGAGCAGACCTGATACTGAAAAGGCCTGTACTCAAGGTGTATTTGTTAAATGAATGAATGGTGAGCTGTAAGCAACTTCAGTTCTCTTTTTCAAACATTTCTGAGCATCCAGCTATTTTCCCAGGGAACTTCTAGTACTTTCGTGATCAGGAAATGAAAAAGAATGCTTGCTATGCTTTTTTCCCTTCCTTGGAAATGGTACAATCGAGTGGCATTTCAATTATAATCCTTGAAAATGAAGTTCTTTTCTGATGAAGCTGGTGTCCTGTGAAGTCTCAAAAATACGTGAACATTCCACTCAGGTGAGTCATGTCTGCGTGACCTGCTGAGCTGGGTAAGAGCACAGATGTGTGAGAAAGCTGTTAATTGTCCATGTGGCCACCAAAGGTAACAGGCTTGACCCCTGTTAATCTGCCCCCCAGAAGGCTAGCTGGAAGCCTGTGCTCTGGCTTGCCTTGCCCTCTTTCCCCATCTGTTCCCTTTTGGGTCTTTGATCAGCAAAATTGTGATTGCTAACAGTGTTCCTGAAAGTCAACCTGGATTAGAGCTGGGGGAGTGAGGAGGGAGAAGCCAGAAGGAGAGGTACTGTGCTCTTCCAGGGGCCTTCCATGCACCCCTGGGAGGACAAGCTGGGGCTGGTCTGATCCAGCTGTTGGAGCTTCTGGGTGAGAATGAGGCATCTTTTGTCTGACCTCTGGAGCCTGCTCATCTCAGTTCCTTGTTTTGCTCTTAGTCAGCTCTCAGTGCTTATTTTCTATGCATCTTGAAAAACTGCAATCTTGAAAAACTTCTTTGTCTTCTTGAAGATTTTTGGTCTCTGATAACACATTTTTGACCATGCCATCCACTGTGGAACTGCAGCAGCTGAATAAATGGGGATTTTAACTTAGGATCCTTTCTCCACATCTATGGCATCTCTTCCTTTTTCTCTGCCTCTCTCGACTCTAGAAACTAGTGTTTATTCATCTCAGACAAGTAGGTTCATGCCAGTACAAGTGGTAGACTCCCAATTGGACCCAGAGAGACATATCTCTATGGACTGGCTTCAGCTATACTTCATTTCATTGTCATCATGGGTCAGCTGATATCACCATGAACCTCCTCTCTTCATGTTGGGAGAATGCTGTCTGGAAATGTCTGTGAACACCAAGGAGTTAACTTTCTCAGGTTCCCTTGGTCCTAGTCCTGCATCTTTGGAGCCACTAGAATCATTTGCAGCCCATATTTTAAGATAAGATTCTGCTCTCCTCTGCTCCCACCAACCCTGACACGGACTCTTTCTTTGTTTCCTCCAGCATCAACCACACAAAACATTTTTTTTTTGAGAAGAATTTGCTTAAAAGTTGGACGTTTTTACTCACAGCAAGATGAATAATGTTAGCTTGAGTTCTTAGATATTCCTGCCTGTTACTAGTTGTAAGAATGAAAGCATGGTTGGTAACTTGTATCTATCTGTGTGCTGGCCATAATCCTTGTTAATGCCTTTCTCTAGAGCTCCTCTCTGATCCCTTCTCCCTAGGCTTGGACCTCTGTCAGGTACCTTGGTTCCCTGTCCTTCCCCAGAGTCTGCTGCCCTTTTTGCCATCCCTGGCCCTGTTTTGCTCAGGGCTAGAGCAAATGGTGCCAGTTTTGCTTTCAAAGTGTTCTCCATTTGCCTACAGTTAACTTAGAAAACAAAACCAGTGGAGAAAAAGTTATCTGAAGCCCTCACACAGTCACACCTATGTGGTCAAGAATCAGTATTAAGATCTCTCACATTCCAGCTCTGGACAGCCTTTCCCACCCAAAGACACCTGAGACTGTGTCTCTACCACTGTTCACTACCATCGGCTGACTTCCTGACCCACCGGAGCCCCTGTATGCTTGTCTCACCTGGGCCTTGCAATATAGGCAAGGGGAGGAGTGTGGTTTGGGCCTGGACTTTGCTTTCGGCTCCGTACGCTGTGATTTGTACTGCTCCTGGGCCTAGATTCTGCAGCCACAGGACTGATGGCCCAGGGTGCTACTGCTGCTACTGCCTTCTGATGGCAGCGTCACAGCCAGAGCTACTGGTGCCCTCACTGCTGGCAAGTCGCTGCCAGGACTGCTTGCTGTGCTGGGACTCTGGGCACTGGCCTCTGCCACAAGGAAGCTCATTCCCCTGACCAGGAATGGGAAGAGCTCTCCCAGGCGGGCTGTCTTCATTTGGGTGAGGTCTGTGGGGCCATGTGCTATGTAGCTTTGGCGGCCATGCCTTCGGTTCATTTGCGTGGCCTTTGCCCCACTGACGGATGTCCTTGATGTCTGAGTGGGATATTTTTGAATGTCAGGTATCACGGATGTTGTGACCAGAGCTACATCAAACCTTTGGGGATTATTTCAGGCCTGATTTGCCTTCCCAGTCTCTTCCATCATGACAGATGTTCATACTGAAGGGGCTTGTTTCCTCTGTACATTTTGCATTTGTCAGCCACAACTTGTCCTGCTTACTCATATATGTTTATAATGTTTAAACCAGCACCTTAATAAATAATCTATACATGTATATATGTTTGTATATGTGTGTATGTAAATGTGTGTATTTTTTCAGTATCAGTATACATGAGTCTATAGAGTATAAATATATATGTGTATGTATTCACAAACAAGCATATCAGTCAGAGTTCTCCAGAGGAACAGAAACTGTGGGACAGAGGGGAAAGAGTTCTTGCCATTGCAGGACAGAAGGACCCAAAATAAAGGACCTCCCACCCCCAACCCCACTGTCTACCCCAAAACATATCCACAGATATAATATGCTGCATACACAGCTACAGAGTCCAGACTCAGAAACAGCACAACTGTAGACAGTGCAGTTGAAGGCAAAGTCCAGGCCCAATTCACACCCTTCCCCTCACTGACACTGCAAGGCCTGGGTAAGGCAAGCACACAAGGGCTTGATAGGTGTGTGTGTGTGTGTGTGTGTGTGCGTGTGTGTATATACACGCATAGACACTTATGAGGAATTGGTTCATGATTATAAAGATTTTGGTGGAATCCCAAGGTCTGCCACCTGCAAGCTGGAGCCCCAGGAGAGCTGGTGGCAGGTCTCCAGTTAAGGTTTGAAGGCCAGGGAACCAGGAGCATTGATATTATAAATCATGGTCTGAGGGCAGGGGAAGATGGATGTGCCAGTTCACCAGCCTTGAGAGAAAATGCTTCTTTCCCCATTTTGTCCTATATCTCTGCACCCTCAGCCTGGTCAGACACATAAAATCAACCAATGCAAGTCTCCTTACTTTTCATGATGCACAGACCCTTTTGTAGGGAGATGTTGGTGTCTGTAAATATATCTGAGTCTTAGTTCTAACCCTGTTGGGCTTTACAGATACAGGCAGAGGGACCATAATATTATACAATTGCGTTCATACTGTCCATACAATTTTTTTCATACTTCTCTCTTTTTGAGCTCATGTATTTCCCATGACTCATGACCTAATCAAATATGATTTTCATTTAAATTACAAATGACTTTCCATTAAAATTGGAAAGCATGTAATTTTCTGCTCTAAATAGAAAAACCTATTATTACACATAAGATTGCAAGGAAAACAAACATCCAGGGTGCTCAATTACCTTTCTTACTAAGCTCAATTACTGCTTAATTCTTCATGGCTTGCACCAAGCTGGAGGGATTGAATCATCTTTTCCATCTGACATTGAAGACGTACTCAGTAACTTTCTCGGTCTCTCATTAGATTTGTCCGCATGCATGCCTTGCCAAAATTCTGTCAGCCTAGGAAAGCGATACAAAAAGCAAGAGCACTTACTGTGTGCCTTGGTATTGTTTTCAGTAGTTTACATGCACATTAACTCATTTAACCATCATAACAACCCATTTGATATCTGTGTTGGGGATGAGGAAGCTAAGCACAGAGCTAACCTGCTTGAGGTCACCTGCCAGCATGGGCTTCATCTGAATTCTCTGCTAATTCTAAAGAAAGTCCCATACTCATCATTTGTGTGTTTTGCGTCTCTCCTGTGTGCTAAGAGCACAGAAAAGAGAAAGAACACAATCACAAATATGATGCATTACCTAGGGACTGTTTTTCTCTGTCAACCATAACCTCCTGGGGTGTCCAGGCCCTGGAAGTTCCCTGCACTAGAAGACACCAAGTGACAAGGTGCAAGGTAGGATGACTTCTGAAATGAGATCAGGAATTTCTCAAAAGGAGGTTATGAACCAAACCTCGGTGGTTAGCTTGGGGTGACTCTAAGGTTCACCCTTGTTGGAACACCTGAGGAAGCATACTCTCTATAGGTTGGGCATGGTCTGGGGCTGGAGGAGGTGTCTGGGAGGACTCTTTGAGTCCTGTCTGGGAAGAGGGATGGGTGTTAAGCACATGGTTGTAGTGACTAGCAGTGAAGGGAGAACATTGGTTCTGTAGGTTCTAAGAAACATGAGGCTGGCATGGGTTTGGGTGTGGTTTGGGGTTGGATCCTCCTTCCCTGAGATTCTGCACTGCCCCTCCTTCTCTCCCCCGCTTCCCACTCCTAGTCTCATTCACTGGGTTGTACCTCTGCTTCTCCCCTTCCCTACATACTTCAGTACTCTCTATTCTGAACAAGGCCAGACACTGTCTCTGGGTTCTTGACACCCAGTAAAGAAGTCCTACAAGTGCTTTTAAGTCCCACAAGACAGAGCACAACATGCGAAGCTACCAGAGATCAGAGGCAGACATACTCACATGGGGAAATCAGGGAGGAGATGGTATTTGAACTGGCCCTTGAAAACTTGGACATTGCAAGTGGAGGGTCTTGGGATGGGAAATCACAAGAATGAAGCAAGGAGGGGGGGTGTTAGGCAAGAGAAGGAGGCTAGACAGGCCAGTCCAGGCAGCCTGGGGAGGGCATTGATAATCAGACTATTTATTTTTATAAGAGCAAGAGTCCCAAAACTCAGGCCTAACAGAAGGTCTTGGCAGGGCAAGTGAGCCACCCTCTGGGCAGTGCTGTCAGCTTCTGCTGGGGCCTGTTTCTGTGTTGCCTCCGCATATGCACATTACCATGTACACCTGGATGAGTGATGTCTAATGCAGTCTGGGACCAGGTAACTTGCCTGCAAGTGTGCAAAACCAATGAATCCAGAGCCCACCCCCTCTTTCTCCTTTATCAAACTTCCCTGCCCTAAGTCACCCCAGGACCAGGTACTGGTTAACTAGAGACCGCCACTGTAGATAAAATAATTTGGACAACCCACTGAAGCTTACTCATCTACCTGCTCTGCTACATCCATTCCTTCTGTGAGAAGCCAGTACAGGTTTCGGCCATGCACTGCTCTTCTGCCTTTGACCAGCACTGGTCCGCCCTAGACTAGCTTGGTATGGCATGCTGCTTCTTCTTAGGGATTTGTGAGCATAAATTCTTGCTATTGTGAAAATTATTTTCAGTCTGCATGTCTTGCCATAACTGATCAAAACAAATCTCCAGTACAGTCTGCAGGACACACTGCCCTCTGACCTCTGAGGGCACCAGTCTCAACAGTCTCACAGTAGGTGCTTCCTACTGGATTGTGGGCTTATGACTGACCACCCAGTGTCTAGTTCCATTGTCTGTGCTGTGCTCTAGCTTCAGGCAGTATTCTAGAATTCCTGTGTCCTCAGAGAACATGTGGCTTTTGGAATACTGATGGGTAAGAGTTCACTGAAGACACTCTATGCATCAGCAGCCCGAGGGTATGCTGGTGAGTTTGTCATTCCAGGGACAACTTCAGGTTGGAGGACTTTGGCCACCAGGTGGGGCTTCTGCACTGTGGACTCCACCTGGGCCTGGGTCTCCTACAGCTGTCCTCCCCTGCTTCCCTGCAGATGAAGAGAGATTCTGGATTAGGTGCCAAGGGTTGTCATAGGAAGATGCCTTATGCGTCCCAGCTCCTCCAAAACAGAAGCTGTGTTCCAGAGCATCTGATGCCTCAGAGAGACTGACTACAGAAGTGTCAGAATGCCAGGACCAGGGGGCTCCTTTGCAGTCTGGCCAATAAGAAGCCAGGGGTAGCCAGTGTTGCAACTTGCCACAGTCATCAAGACTAAAAGCCCTGGGGCAAGGAGGGGTCATTTTACTAGAAGTCTTAAATTTTTTATTGGGGTATAATTGACATGCAATGCTGTATTAATTTCAGATGTTTAACATAATGATCATACGTTCATTTATTATGAAACAATTATCATAATCCATCTAATTAACAATGTCACCACATGTACATTTTTTCTTGTCAATGAAAAAATTTTAAGATTTACTCTTAGCAACTTTCGAATACAGAATCGTTACTTTATGATATCATATGAGTTGCAGTTGCCTTGCTGTGTGTGACACTCCCATGACTTATTTATCTCATATTAAAGGTCTTTACAGACACAGAGTGGAACTACAGGAGGGAAGAGAAAGCAAAAAATCAGACTCCTCCCTTAGCCTCTCCAGGCAAAGCACAGATACACATGAGAAGGGCTGAGGGTCACTGCCTACCCTGTGTCATTGTCATTTGTTCTATCAGGGGTACTAGTGTGAAACTCTTTTGTAGCTCAAAAAGAGTGACATGCTGGCAATTTTATTTGGTTCAACTTAATATCTACAGTTGAATTTAAGTTGGTATATATATATATATTCCTATGTTCCTGCATATAGATATATGCAGCAGTTGGAATTTCCTTGTATTGTAGTGAGGAAAATTTCCTTCTTTCAGGAGCCATCAACCCTTTAGAAAATTCCCCAAGACCAGCTAAATGCTTAAACTAGAAAAAGAGAATCTGATTCATCTTTAACTCAAATTTAAGAATAAACTATTGCTAGGCACATCTGCACTCTGCTGTGAGATATATATATATATATATATATATATATATAGAGAGAGAGAGAGAGAGAGAGAGAGAGAGAGAGAG